>JASCZW010014430.1:0-22966 GCA_034211315.2 Aedes japonicus
GGCCGGATCTTGAAAGCTGTCATTACGCGAAAAAACATTAGATTGGCTAACTAAGTAAAACATACCATTTGTACCGAAAAAGGTCAATCCACCTAACGTGCCTCAGGCTCGTCCAATTGATATTTTTTGGAGTGTTCTCAAACGTATGGTGTACGACAATGGTTGGGAAGCTAACAATGAGCAACAATTGGTTAATCGAATCAAGCTGAAGATGAAAAAAATAGACATAGACACCGTCCAGAACCTGATTCAACATGTTCGCCGTACACTGCGTAAAATCGAAGATAATGGTCCATTGAGCGTACTGTTAATATATTTTGCAACAATTTATTAATAGTATAAAATACCCAGAAGAGCATTTTAAAATCTGATTGTTTGATTTAAAGTACCATGCTTTTGAATTTTTCCCAGGACTGATGTTACATATGTTACCATAATTACTGCACCCGCATTAACCAAAAATTTGGCTTCTCTTGATAATGCAATGTTGTAGAGACTCTGTGTAACTACCATTATATGCTTACCATTAGCGAGCACTTTTTTTAAACCCATGAAGTGGATCAGCAGCCATTTTGTTTGCAGCTAAACAAAAATAAGTACAGACAGAATTCACGTACATCATTCATTCTATTTTTTAATCTTATACAGTGAACATCGGAAGGTTAAGCTTTTCGACTATAGAACATAGGATGGTTTTTAAAAACGTCGCGCAGTAGCCCAAATCCAGCGGTGTTCCTAATTAAAAAAAATATGAAACCTCCGGAAGTACATCTGAAAGTGATAGTGATCTGCATAGTTGTAATGGTGAAATTTTAATATCCGTAGAACAGAAAGAAACATGTGATCACTTGGAAGAGGAATTAGTATCGAAATTGGAAAGAAAAGATTCCATAACCGACCAACATCGTGAAAAGTCGAAAGAATCGTTGTCGGAATCAGAAGATGAGGCCTATGCTGAATCAGGAATGGGGCAGTATGACCATGACCATGCAGAGATGCACTGCGAGCAGGACGCAATTTCAGAAGAATGTTTGTCAGAGTCGGAAGAAGATGCCGAGAAACAAGAAACAGAGATGGACCGTGAACCAAATATGAACAGGTAACGATTTTTATTAGCTTTTATTACTCACTTATCATACGAGCGCGGGTAAATATGAACGTATCTTTTTAAATGAAACGCAGGGTTTGAGATAAAAAATATTGTATTTTTCAACATACAAGCCCTCTTAAATTAGATTTGTCCACACAACGGCTTTTAAATTAGATTTGTCCTGGTCATCAAGATAGTTATTTCTTCAAGAAATAGTCACTTGGGGTCAAATTTGGAGAATAGGACGGATGAAGGAGTAATTCGTAGACAATTCATGGACATTGGTGATGAAAACTACTCATGTCTGCATTGTCGTGATGGAGAAGAACTTTTTTATTGGCCAAATTCAGTCGGTTACGTTCAAATCCTTCTTCGCTTGTGTATAACTTTTTATCGCACAAGTAAAAATTGATGAAATTTCGGGGAAAATAGTTTAGAGTGTAATGTGTACATGTTCAAATCGTCACAAGCTGTTCAGTGGTTATCGAGATGCTTTCCACATAAGAAATATTTCAACAACAAAATATGGCTGCGGCAGTTGGGAATCGGCGATTTGACCGTGTCCCTTGAGATAAAATCGCTCAAGGACACCCAGACGACCCAACGATGCTGACAGCGGAAGAAACGCAAACGTGAAATGCAAGGTGAGGGATTATTTCAAGCATAATCCGGACCATATCTTAAAGTTAAGGAAGGCGCCTAACAAATCGATAAACTGATTACGGTGGCCAAATCCCGCGCCCGGAAACTGTACCACGAGTGGTTGTTGTCACCTGTTGTTGCCGCCGAAAGGCATCGTAATGGACGACGGGACGTACATTAAAGTTAACGTCATGTAGATCCCCGGTCTTCTTCGGCAAGTCACGCCTGGATGTTCCTGAGAAGTTCCGGAAGAAGAAGGTTTACAAGTTTCCAAAGAAGTACTTGGTGTGACAAGCGATATGTGGGTGCGGCAAATTCAGCAAGCCGTACATAATGAGCGGCACCATCATCGGTCAAATATATAAAGAAGAATGCCTCAAGAAGCGCCTGCTATCCTTCCTCCGGTCTCACGAAAGTGATCGAATTATTAGCGTCCGGGGATGCATTTTTTCATGACGGTAGCCATTTGAAAATTGAACGTAACATTTGAAATCTGTGTTAGTAAAGTTAACAAACTAAGCCTGCAATCAAAATTATAAGACACCATCTCTTAGTTTGGTAATTTCAATAGTTTAAAATTGTCAACGGATAATGTTTGAAAGTTCAATTGATTTTTTCTCCTTCGGCCTATTTCCTCACATGGTGACAATCACCGACGCCAGGGAGACCACTCCACCACCTGGACCCTAACTAACGGCTCATGACTATGAAGTTCAATTGATATCCGGGCAAAATCCTAACCGATTGATCTAAACGTCTTGAAAGTCTATCACGCATATATTAAATCATAAGCGTTTAACTATATTTCGTGAAGGTCGCTTATTTTTAGATTTTCAATTGAAACCTTCCCTTGCCGTAAGATGTTTCAATTGTTCGTGACGGCAGCCATTTGTAAATTATGTACAATACTCAAGGTATGCAACGAAGAGAAAATTGAAATTGTTTTAGCCACTGCTGTCTGCACTAAACACTAAAGCATCTTATTTTGCTCGTCGTGGTGGCGCCCAACGGCTGGCAACAACTCATCACCGGCTTGGGCAACCGACTGCCTAACACACCACTGCATATTTAATGGCTACTCAGCAACGGTTGCCTAGCCAAGGGCTTCCGCGCAACAGCCTACAGTGCAATCAGCTACCTAACCACTGGTTGGGCGCCAGTACACCTTGTAGGCTGCCCATAATTCAAGAAATGGCTAATATTCCATCTTAATCAAAATAGGAAAAAAGTGTTGCACGTTTGTTGACACCCTTATTAAGGTACCTACTGTATAAAATTTTCAAAATAATGATTTATATGGGTAAACGGCTTGAAAAACTAAATGGCTAATGTTTAATATAAATGATAAATTGTCTAATGTGCATGATGATACCATAGACTAACTCTAAGACCAGTAGGTCCCATACAAAAACGATTTTTTTCTTGGCTCAGTCAGTACTAGAACATCGTCCCAAGCTCGGTCCCAAGCTCAATAATGCACCCCTTATAATGAACTCACATGAACACACTCTCAAATACTCTGTCAAAATAACACAGCAAATCAAAACATAGGCGCAAATATGTATAACAAGGTGCTGGCTTCAAGGTGTAATTCGGACCAAGGGGCTCTACAACAGTGAACCAATTTCAAATCGCTAGTTGCATATTGATTGTTGATGATACCGAGCGCAGCATCCAATGGGATTTTAATAGAGATTTTTATGGCTATCAATAGTGATGGTCTGACAGTCAAGTGGATACAAGCACCAGGTTGTTAATCCAAAGATTATGGGTTTCATACATTGTTTTATATTATTTATGAATAGCTTAGCGTACTGGAACTTTTAACCAATGTTTTTTGTTTTAAAGATAGTATTGATTCAGATATTTCTCGGCAACAGCATAGCTAATTACTGCCCATTGTATCGCTTTCGCTGGTGCTACCGAATTGTTGCAGATAATTTAAAGCCATTTGTGTTACAAACTCACAACGCGATAAAAGACAACGTATGCACGTTAGACAAAACAAATTTCGGATTGTCAAATTTCTCTTGCTTTGTAAATGAAAAATTGGCTACTACGATTAAAAATCATAATATGAGAAAATTGGCTACTTCTTTTCTCGTTTCAATTCAACGGCATGATTTCTGAATCGACAACAACTATAATGAGTAGTTTAAGAGTTATTAAAATTTAATAAAACGTTCTAATAACAAAAACACTATGATTGAATTTTTCTCGAATTCGTGTTGAAGGCACATTAGCCATTTATTGAATTATGGGCAGTATGGTGCATGCCACCGGTGCCACCAGCATTATATTACCCGGCTGCCAAAGTCTTATTTTTCGCCTTCACCCATCACCAGCTGCTGATCCTTGCTGGCTGGATGATCTGCGCAGCTAAAGTACTGCAATACTAATGAGTGATGTATATGAAACCTTCCTTGCTTACATTTGAAATTTATGATAGGAAAGTACTAGGCATTTAGTAAAATTAACCTGCACAACAAAATTATAAGACATCACCTCTAATTTTCACGAATTTATTTTCGATAGTTTATAACGGTCAACGGATAATGTTTGATCATTGAATTGACACGTGGAAAAATTTCCAACCAATTGATGTAAATATCTTGAAAATCTATCGAGCGTTTATCAAGTTATAAGCGTTTAAATTGAAACGATATTCCGTGACGGTCGCTTCTTTTCAATTGGCACCCTACCCTTACCGAAAGGACGTTTCAATTTTTCGTGACGGTAGCCATTTGTAAATTGTGCACAATGCTCAAGGTATGCAACGAAGAGAAAATAAAAAAATATTTTAGCCACCATAAATTCTAAATAAACAAAGTCTCTCAAAATTGGATTGGTCGTCTTGAAAAAGACGGATTGGAAACAGTCCGCATTAGAAATGAAACCTTCTCTGTCTTTTCACGAAGCTGATTATTTCTGCCGTGCAAGTTGCGTTTTACTTAAAGACAGCGATGCCAATGTTCCTGATTTTTCAGGATTTTCCAGACTTTTTAGCATTTTGCCTGAAATCCTGACAAGCACCAATTTTTTCCAGGTTGTGATGAAAAATCCTGATTTTTCCTGATTTTTCCTGATTTTCGTAATTTTCATCAATCCAAATTAATTTTAAGCGAAATAAATAAACTTATCAAGGTAAGGGAGTTCTGCCAAAGCTTTTACTAATTGGCTACTCTGGAATGGAATTGTCAAAAATCATCCAATAAAAAATCTATTCCGACCCGCTCTTCTACCAAAACGATACAAGACATCTTAAACTTTGCGGTTTACTTTTTTAGTTTTTAATATCACTCTCTCGCAGGTCTCAAACAATTAGTTAAGTTAAGCTATCGCAAAAAAAAAATCAAAATACAACTCAGCGCCAACATTAGATTAGGGTGAATCTGCTTTTATAAACAATGGCTTTCATAGTCATTTTCTCTTGAACAAAAGGTCACAAATACAAATTAAGCACGCTTTAAGAAAGACGAGCATTGTCTCTATCCGCTGATATGTTTAATTTTAAAGGAATTGTATTCAACTTCCGATAAATTAGTAGACAAAGTCTTTGTTTACATAAGCAGATTCGCCCTAATCAAATGTTGGCACTGAACTATACCATTTATGAAATTGAAAGAGATAAATATATGTTATGTAAGCTTTTTGGTTTTAAATAAACGGTATTTTTACTAACATCAGCTTTTTACACATAAAATGACAATCCTGATTTTATCCTGATTTTTATTTCTTATACTTCCTGACTTTGTAAAAATATACTTGGCAACGCTGCTTAAAGATGTCTACCAAACACACACACTCAAGCACTTTATTTTGCTCCTCGTGGTGGCGCCCCAACGGCTGGCAACAAATCATCACCGGCTGTAGCAACCGACTGCCAAGCAGACCACTACATGTTTATTGGCTGCTTAGCAAACTGTTGCCTAGCCAAGGGCTTGCTAGCAACAACCTACAGAGCTATCAGCTAACTGAACTCTGGTTGGTCGCCAGTGTACTTCACTTTCAGTGGTATGTTCCACCACCAGCTGCCAAATCTACATTGCCGCCTTGCCGCTTCGCACCACAGGTTTCATGCCATCGGTGTTGCCTCCAGAGTTTTTGCCATCGCCAGCTGCTGATCCATATAGTAAAATTGATCTTTATTTTCATTGTTTGTCTTATATACTAATTTAACAAGATAAGTGTTTTAGCCCATTGGGCTCTTCAGCTTTGTTTTATGTTTTGTGTGTTTTGGGTGTTAAGTGTGTTTTGTGTTTAATTATTTTTTTCAGTTCAGCCCTTGGGGCATTGTTAGTTTTAAAATTTGATAACCTACCTAATCTACAACTAAAACTACAATTTGAAAATCCTAGGGGTTGGGAACCAGATTCCGCATGATCTGGTGATCCGACGTCAGGCAGCGTGCCCTGTACCGATTGATAGACTCACTAAAGCGATCTTCAAGCATTTTTATCTCGGCCAGACGGTGAACCTCAGATGTTCTTGTCCTCGGAGGGGTGTTCAGGGTGTGACTTCCCTGCGGAACACCGGCGGAAATCTCCTGTGCATCGGAAACTGCACCTTGCAGCGAAACACAGAATGTCCTGTCCGACAGATAATTTTTAATTATCTTCACGAGAAAGATGGGAAGATTGTATCGATGCAGCTTGTACACCAAGCCATCATGCCACACGTTATCAAAGGCCTTTTCGATGTCGAGAAGTGCCATGGAAGATGATTTTGAAACAGACTTGTTCCGTCTGAGGATGTTAATGACTCGATTAAGTTGGTAAATTGTCGACCGACCACGTCGGACGCCAAATTGTTCGTTGAGCAAGATGTTCAGCTCGTCGGCAGATGAAAGAAGCCGACCGTAGATCGCTTTCTCAAACAGCTTGGAGTAATCTCTGAGAGAAGGCTGATGGGAACCTCGATAGCTCTTGTGAGAATCGACGTATCGAAGGGCTCAGTGCATGGATGCTGGAGCGAAGCTAAGCGCGCTAACGGCAGCTTCGTGTGGACTGACGATGTTGTGTCCGAGATTGTGGGAGCTGACGAAGTGTTGACTTATCTCAGCAGCCTTCTCTGCAGGAGTGATTAAGCGATCCTGAGAGCCATTGCTGTCTAATGGCATCAACGGTGGAATGGGCCTTGGCTTAGTTTTTAAAATTTTGGTCAACTTCCAGAAGGGCATTGCACAATCTGGGAGAGAGCGGATCTTGTCGGAGAAATTGTTATTTCTGAGGCCCACCAATCTGGCCTTAATAATTCTAGTCATCCGATTGCAATGACTTTTTAAAGTAGGCAAACCTTCTTGCCTTCGGGTAGCGTTGTGCAATTGAATCAGTTCTTTAGTGGGTCTATCAATGGGTACAGAGTCACTCACCTGATCAATCACCGGTACATGTTGCTTCCGGACCTGGGAGATCGCTTGCTCGATGCTCTGCAGCTGCCGTTCGATGTCATCAACCGAATCAAGGTGCATGTCGAAATCGATGTTGTCGGAACCTCTCCCAACTGGCGCGATGGTAGTTCCGTCTGGTGATACGATGCCGGTTGACCAAGGAGCCAACTTCGGCCACCTCATAATAGTCGTCCGAGCTGAGCTCCTGATGTGCGATCGGCTGGGCGATGTTGTTCCCCATGTGAGGAAGATGTCGATTGTTGAATGGACCCCGGATCTGCTCAACCGGGTGGGAGTATCCGGGCCCAGGACGGTGTAATGTCCCTCTTCCAGATCTTCATGCAGAATTATTCTGTTCCGATTCCTCCGGGTGTTCTCCCAGGTTTCGTGTTTCGCATTAAGGTCGCCGGCGATGATAAATTGCCCTTGCCTACGAGTTAGCTTGCGGATGTCGTTTCCTAGCATTGTTGTTGTTCCATTGGAGGTGCTGGCTTGCTTGGGACAATAGGCCGCGATGATGGTGATAGGGCCGACGGCAGTTTCGACCTCGACTTCGATGGCTTCGATGGACTGCAGCTGTAAGCTCGGAAGTAGGTGGCAGTTGATATTGTAGCGCAGCGCGATCGCAACTCCTCCTCCAATAGAGCCACTACGATCAAGTCGCACAATCCGATATCCAGGGATGAAAATGTTGAGTTCTGGTTTGAGATGTGTCTCGGTGACGATGGCGATGTCGATGGCCTTCCTGTTAAGGAAGTCACCGAGCTCAATGGTTTTGTTCCGGATGGAACAAGCATTCCAGTTGAGGATGCTGATGGTGCGTTTACGGTCCATACTTGCACAGGAACTGCATCGTCACGGATGTGGCGGCTTTGAGCTGTTCCTCCTTCGAGCGGCAGGAACGTAGTTGTCGATAGAGCTCTTGGACGAACCATTTGCTCCGAGTCGTAGAGCTGTCCATCGCCGGTGGTTGCGTGGAGGTACTGCAACTCGGATTTCCCCAGCTTGTAGGAGGAGCCGCGATTCGTTGCTGGACGGATGCTGACGGGCGGTTTGCATGGCGATGGTTCAATGGAACTGGCTCCAGATTCGGCACTTGGTATCGAAGCGCCGGGAAATTCTCCTCGTCCATTCGAGATGGCGGGCGGCGTTGACCAGGCCGAGACTTGGTGGACGCCTGCTTGCGGATGGCCAAATACTCCGCTCGTTTTGGACAGGCTCGGTTGCTGCTCTCATGGTTAGCGCCACAGTTGGCGCACTTTGATGAGGCACCTTCGTCCATCGGGGCACAATCCATGGTGGTGTGCGCTCCAGCACACTTTCCACACCGGGGCTTCATGTGGCAGTTTCGGGTCCCATGACCAAACGCCAAACACTTACCGCACTGTGTTACGTCGTGCTGTTTTGGGCGGTACCGGTCCCACTCGATTATGATATTGGAGATGGCCCGTATTTTCTTGAGTTCCTCCATCGTGATGGAACCCTTCTCCAAGTGGACCAGATAAAGTTGGTCCCGATGGTTTCCTTGTCTTTGGCGCCTGATCGCAAACACCTTCAGATTTTGCAATGACACCGCCTGAAGCTCGGCGAAAATGTATTCCGGAGTGTACTCTGGGAGGCCACGCAAAATCACCTTCATCGGCTTGTTTCCGGGAACGTCATGAGTATAAAACTCGTGTTGCTTGGCAATCAGATGAGCGCCAGCAGCACGGTACTCAGCTTCAGTCGAGCACATTATCTTTGTGCCCGTACTGCACAGCTTAAACAGCGGAGTAAGTTTAATTGCTGCAAGTTCAGTTTTGAGTGCAGCAATGTTTTTGGACGTGGTGAAAAGCGGTGGGATTTTCACTTTCTTCGGTACCTCCTGTACCGGGAACGCAGCAAAACGATTGCACGCTAGTAATCGGGCGTTGGGATCCGATGAATCGGCGTCGTCATGCCGTTGCCGCTTGGAGCTGCTCGGTGAGCTTGCGGGAGCTGATGCCGCCGGCGTGGTTGTCACCACGTGTTGGTTTTTACGACCCATTGCCGTGCCAATAGGTCGAGCGGAAAATTCTGCACACTCTTGCAATGCTTCTCTTTGACTTGCCAACGCTAACAAGCTGGCAAGAGCTGGCGAAATGTCACGAACCGGACGCGCAATCGCGAGAAAACGAACGAGGTGGAAAAACGAGGAAAACATTTTGAACCGAGAGAGCGAAAAACACGTCCGTACGTGTCACTTGAACGAACTGGAATGAATGAGAATGCATATGAGACCTTCCTTGCTTAAATTTGAAATCTGTGATAGTAGAGTACTGTTCATTTAGTAAATTTACTCTGAAAAATCGGCATTATAATACATTACCTTATATTTTGGTTATTTTCGAATGCTTAAAATTGTCAACGGATAATGTTTGATAGTTGAATTGATACGCGGGAAAATTTCCATCTTGAAAATCTATTGAGCATTTATTAAGTTATTAGCGTTTTATTTGTAACAATATTTCGTGATGGTCGCTAATTTTTAGATTTTCAATTGACACCCTAGCCTTCCGTAAGACGTAGTCTACGTCAAAAGAAAGCCCAAGGGGCATCGCAAACTATTTCTCTTCCGTCAACTAAATCCGTCCTTTTCAGGACGACCAGCTTACAAACTAAAGAGTTTGGTTGAAGTTTTCTCTTGTGCTGTTTGTAATTCAGTTACTGCGTTACGGCTGAACATAGCATTTGATAAATGCCGCATCCCAGAGTATATCACAAAGAACTAACGAACGAAATTGACGAATCCAGGATGAAAAAAGAAGAAGACACCGAGTGGTAATTAATCTGACAGCTCCCATGTTAAAGTATAACATTTTAAAATGTTTCTCAAAAATTCAAATAAAATTCTAATTGAAAGCGGTTTGTTGTATAATGGAAGAAAAATCCAGAACTGTACAATCCCCTATTATACAACAAACCGCTTTCAATTAGAATTCCATTATTTTTATTTTATTTTTATTTTGCTGAAAATGTCTTTATTGAGTAGATTTGGATTTTTCTTCCATCATACAACAAACCGCTTTTAATTAGAATTTCATTTGAATTAATTAGAAGTACTTTAAATGTTTGCCCTATACTTTAACATGGGAGCTGTCAGATTTATCACCACTCGGTGTCTTCTTCTTTTTTCAACCTGGATTCGTTAGTTCTAGAAGGGATGATTCGAGCTGAACTGCGATACGCCAGAGACCGACCATGTGGTTGAGTTCGTCATAGTTCCTAGTTGAGCATACCGGATTAGTTGCTGTCAGTGGCAAGCAGATTAGGCATATTTCTTCTAAAAAAATCATCCGTCTAGCGTGCAATAATTATTTTTGCTGAAGCCTGCAATTTGGCGGGAAAAAGCCGCCCGTTAGGAGACAAAAATCCCTAAAAGCCTAAGAGGAATCGCAAACTATTTCTCCCCCGACAACTAAACCCGTTCTTTTCAGGACGACCAGATCCGTTAATTAACTAAAGAGTTTGTTTGGTTGAATTTTTCTATAGTGTTGATTGTTATTGAACATAGCATTCATTAAACGCCGCGTCACTAAGAACTTTGAGCAACTAACGAACGAAATTCTAGAAGGGATAATTCGAGTCGAACTACGACATGTCAGAGACCGACCATGTTGAGTTCGTCGTAGTTCCTAGTTGTGCATAGCGGATTAGTTGTTGGCAGCGGCAAGGATACTTCGAATATTTCTGTTAAGACTAATTAAAACTAATTAAAGGGCGATACGGTCAAAATTTGGTCAATATCAACTTGACGTATTTCTTTCAATTTTGCATTTAAAAAACCTGAACACCCCTCATTTTGAAGGTGTGTGTGTGTAGAATGTTGCTCCTATTTTGATTTTGGAATTCACTCTTCAGTTGTCAAAATGCCGTCCAAGCAAGAAGAGCAGCGTATCAAAATTTTGCTCGCGCATCGCGAAAATCCAAGCTACTCGCACGCAAAGTTGGCAAAATCGCTAAAAGTTGCCAAATCAACCGTTACAAATGTAATTAAAGTGTTTGGGGAACGTTTGTCGACAGCCAGGAAGTCTGGATCGGGGGGAAATCGAAAACCAGAAGCCGCTGAGACGACATAGAGAGTTGCCTGTAGTTTCAAGCGAAACCCTAACCTATCTCTCCGAGATGCCGCAAATAAGCTGGGTGTATCGTCTACAACCGTGCATCGAGCCAAAAAACGAGCCGGACTATCGACTTACAAGAAGGTAGTGACTCCAAATCGCGATGATAAACAAAATACGACGGCCAAAGCGCGATCCCGGAGACTGTATATGACGATGCTGACGAAGTTTGACTGCGTGGTAATGGACGACGAAACCTACGTTAAAGCCGACTACAAGCAGCTTCCGGGACAGGAGTTTTATACGGCAAAAGGAAGGGGAAAGGTAGCAGATATTTTCAAGCACACGAAACTGTCAAAGTTCGCAAAGAAATATCAGGTTTAGCAAGCCATCCGTACCTCTGGCTTGAAAAGCAGCATTTTCATAGCTTCCAGGACTGTCAACCAAGAAATTTACGTGAAAGAGTGTTTGAATAAACGTCTGCTGCCTTTCCTGAAGAAACACGGTTGTTCCGTACTGTTTTGGCCGGATTTGGCATCTTGCCATTACGGTAAAAAGGCCATGGAGTGGTACGCCGCCAACAACGTGCAGGTGGTTCCCAAGGACAAGAACCCTCCCAACACGCCAGAGCTCCGCCCAATTGAGAAATACTGGGCTATTGTCAAGCGGAACCTAAAGAAGACCAAAAAAACTGCTAAGGACGAGCAGCAGTTCAAGGCAAACTGGCTTTCTGCGGCGAAGAAGGTGGACAAGGTGGCTGTACAAAATCTGATGGCAGGGGTCAAGCGTAAGGCCCGGCAATTCGGATTTGGAAAAGCGGAAGCCTAACTGAATATTTTTCCTGAATTTTATACTAATTGAACTTGAAAAAGAAATTTAATTTGATTTTTTAAATAAACGATTTCACCGATTTACACGCGTTTTCCCTTGACCAAATTTTGACCGTATCACCCTTTATTGTGGCGCAATAACAGAAGTTCGGCCCCTTTGATGCAATTTGTATCACATTGACTTCGTTGGTACCGCCTTCTTTCGTGCAATAGTATCCGACGCCATTACCAGCTCTAAGCAGAACATTTGATTCAGTCTTTCATCATCGCCGGCGACCTAAATGCGAAACACGAAGCCTGGGAGAACACCCGGCGGAATCGGAACGGAATAATTGGAATAATTGCAGGAAGACCTGGAAGAGGGACATTACACCGTCCTGGGCCCGGATACTCCCACCCGGTTGAGCCGATCCGGGGTCCATTCGACAATCGACATCTTCCTCACCAACATGGGGAACAACATCGCCCAGCCGGTAGTAGAGCAGGAGCTTAGCTCGGACCACTATCCAAAGGTGACCGAAGTTGGGTCCTCGGTCAACCGGCATCGGATCACCAGATGGAACTTCCATCGTGCCAGATGGGAGAGTTGTCGACAATGTCGACAACATCTTCGATTTCAACGTGCAACTCGAGTTAACTGATGATGTCGACCGGCAGCTGCAGAACATCGAGCAAGCGATCTCCCAGGCCTGGGAGCAATATGTACCAGTGACTGATAAGGTGAGCCACTCTTTACCCATTGATAGACCCACTAAAGTTTTAATACAATTGCACAACGCCATCCAAAGGCGAACTGGTTTGCCAACGCTAAAAAGACACTGTAATCGAGTGACGAAAATTATTTAGGGCAGAATGGTGAACCTTAAGAACAACAATTTTGTCTGAAATTTTAAAAACTAAACCAAGACCCATTCCACCGTTGATCCCACTAGACAGCAATGGCTCTAAGGATCGCTTGATAACTCCTGCAGAGAAGGCTGTTGAGATCAGTCAACACTTCGACACCTCCCATAATCCTGGACATGACATCGTCCGTCCACACGAAACTGCCGTTGGCGCGCTTATTACTAACATCCATATAAGCCGCAACGACTTCACACAGGAGTTGGAGATCTCAGCTGACGAATTGTTGACTTATATAAAAGGTTAAAAGAACACGACTTAGCTACATCCCCTCGTGTTGGATGTCAGCTAAAGTCATCCCCATCCAGAAACCTGGGAAAGATTCTTCATGTTCTAAGAGCTATAGGCCCATCAGCTTTCTTTCAGGAGTATCGAAACTGTTTGAGAAAGCGATCTACCGTCGGCTTCTTTCATCTGCCGACGATGAGCTCAACATCTTGCTTGATGAACAAATTGGCTTCCGACGTGGTCGTTCAACAATTCACCAACTTAATCGAGTCAGTAATATCCACAGACGGAACGAGTCTGTTTCAAAATCATCTGCCATGGCACTTCTCGACATCGAAAAGGCACTTGTGGTATGATGGCCTGGTGTACAAACTAAAACGATACAATCTTCCGATCTTCCTGGTGAAGATAATTAAAAATTACTTGTGGGACAGGACATTCTGTGTTTCGCTGCATGGTGCAGTTTCCGATGCACATGAGATCTCCACCGGTGTTCCACAGGGAAGTATACTAGGTCCACTTCTGTTCAACCTATTCACCTCGGACATACCCCCGCTCCCTGAAAATGGATCTCTGTCATTGCTCGCTGATGATACATCAGTCGTCCACAATTGTAGGGTAACAAGAGCGCTCACAGCGAAACTGCAGCGAATGATGTTTGATTTGAACGTACCTCAAAAATTTCCATGCCTACTCAGGATGGCACCGTTTGCACGTGGGCCATCACGTCTTACGGCAAGGGTAGGAGTGTCAAATTGAAAATCTAAAAATATTGCGACCGTCAACGAAAAAACCGTGTACGTTTTGTACGCGAATAACTCAAAATAATTCACGATCGATTTACATGATTTCTTCTTCAATTGGTCGGAAATTTTACCAAGCGCTCCAATTCAATTGTCGAACATTATTCTCAAACAATGGTAAACTATTGAAAATAACGCAAATATAAGGTAAAAGATGTCTTATAATGTCATTTTTGCAGAGTAAATTTACCAAACTTCCTATCACAGATTTCAAATCAGAAGCAAGGAACGTCTTGCATCATCTTCTTCTTCTTTGTGTTAGGAGAAAGACTTTAACCAGTCATATCATTCGTCTCTCCATGTACGTCTCGCAGGCAGCTGAGAACGGCGTAAGCGCGCACATGGGAAAATTTTGCCTCAGTCGTTTGGCAGCATTGAAGCCGGTGAGGAGGTGGTCGCCGGTAGCCGGCCTTGCAGGCTGCTGGTCGCAGCTGCTGCATTTGCCGGCAACGGAGCTGGTCATGCAGAGGCAGCTGGGTGGTCGCGTGGCAGCTGATGGTGGTAGCATCAAGGTGTTCTCCCCAAACAGCGATCGCTCGCCGCGAGGTAAAATGGCGGATTATGGGACGCGCACAATCACGTCGGTTTCAGTGCAAGCCGCCATCTTACCTCATTGTGATGATCGCTGTTTGGGAGAACACAACGATACTTACCATCGGCTTTGCTACGCGACCACCAACTGCCTGACGGCTTCCGTTACCGGCAAATCAGCTGCGACCAATATACTGTGACGTACCTCCTCACGGCTTC
The DNA here is from genome assembly GCA_034211315.2 of Aedes japonicus. NCBI lineage: Eukaryota > Metazoa > Arthropoda > Insecta > Diptera > Culicidae > Aedes > Aedes japonicus. The sequence goes on from JASCZW010014430.1 coordinate 14,715, forward strand.
AATATAAACGACTGGTGGGCCTACAATATTATTAGCGCTGCTCGTTCTCAACTGAACGAATGATATGACTGGTGAATCTTTTCTCCCAGCACCAGAGAAGGTGTGCAAACGTTCCTTCAACTCGATTTGGAAATCTGTGATAGAAGTGAAGCAAATTTACTCTGCAAATGACATAGACATCATATATTTACGTTATTTCAATGGTTCTGTTTGAGATAATGTTCGACAATTAATTGGAGCTGTCATGAAGGAAAATCGTAGCTCAATCGATCATTAATTATTTGAGTTATTCGCGTTTACTCAATTGACACCCTACCTTGCCGTAAGCTGGACGTAAGTCGATCAAGCGTATGAAATTTTGGTACGTTGATCAGGCATCATTCATACATTCAGCTGTGGTATATATTACCTACGGTGTGGACATTTGATGTAACCGTCGGCAGTAATGACGGAATCCACTCGGGGCAATGTCAGTGAATAGGTGGGTGAAGTGGACTAATACTCACGTAGGTACTGTGAAGTCTCGTAATGCATCGAGCTGCACCCGTACAGCGAAGCCTGAGATAATCCTGTCCTGAAACTAACAATTATCTTCGCCGGAAAGATCGGAAGACTGTTTCGTTTTAGTGGACCCCAACACGCCAGGCCATCAGCCACCGCAATGCCTCAGCTGATATTTGTTGAACTCGTTCTACTGACTCGGTAAGTTGGTGAGATGACAGACATTCCGTCGAAGCAATTTACTAAATCGAAACAGATGTGGCTCGTGTCGGTGAAGAGCCGACTGACAGATCAAACGGACTCGATACTCCCTGAAGAAGCTGATGGGCCTATAACTCTTGGAACATGAAATCTTTCCCATTCTGGATGAGATGACTAGCTGACATCAACACGAAGTGAACCAACTAAGTCATGTTCACAACCTTTATATAAAGTCAGCAATTCGTCGGCTGAATCTCCAACTCCTGTAATCGTTGCGGCTTATATGGATGTTGTAATAAGCATAACGGCAGTTTCGTTGATGTCAAGTGTCAGTGTTGACTGTTCAACGGCCTTCTCTACGGGAGTTATCGAAACGATCGCCAGAGCCATTGTAGTGGTTGTATGACGGAATGAATGTGAACGGATTTTAAATTTCGAATGCCATTCTGCCCCAAATAATTTTCGTCGCTCATTTGGCACCTTTGAATGGCGTTACTCATTATAAACGTGATCTATCATCAGTCAAGTGGCTCACCTTATCAGTCATATTACATATTGCTCCCGGGCCTGGGAGAATCGCTGCTCGATGTTCGGCGCGATGTTATCATCGTTAGCTCGAGTTGCACGTTGAAATCGAGATGTGTCGGCATTTGTCGACCTTCCATCTGGCGATGGAAGTTCCGTCTGTGATCCGGTAGCCCATTGAAGGACAACTCGGTCGCCTTTGGATAGTGGTCAGGCTAAATACTAGCAGGCAATCCCCATGTTAGTAGAGGAAGATGTCGATCAGTGGATTGGATCGGCAACCGAGTGGGAGAGTATCCAGTCTTCCTGCAATTGATATTCGTTAGTGTCTCCCAGGACTCGTGTTTCACATTTGCGTCGCCATGACGATGAACAATCAAATGTTCTGCTTAGAGCTGTGGCGTCGGATACTGGCTGCAGAAGACGTACCAACGAAATTGAAATAATGATACAAATTACAGGCCAGGCTGACTATTACGCCACAATAAAGTGATACGGTCAAAATTTGGTCAGGGAGAACGTGTAAAATCGGTGTGAAATCATTTATTTAAAATCAGGTAATTTCTTTCCAAGTTCAGTGGCATAAAATTCAGGAAAATATTCGGTTAGATATCTGCCCAGCTGTTCTCTCCCCAAATCTGCTGCTGGACTGTCGTCATATGATTTTTGGTCTTCTTGGGCGCTGCAGTATTTCTCGGTGAGCCTGGCGTGGTGGAGGATTTCTTGTCGCCCAGACCGCCTGCGTTGTTGGCGACTACCTCCATGGCCTTTACCGTAACGGAATGCAAATCCGGCAAGCTGTGCAGAACAACCACCGTCTTTCTCGGGAAGACGTGAACGTTTATTCAAACGCTGCTGTTGTAGTTATTTAATCCTGGAAACTATGAAAATGCTGCTTTTCAAGCCGGAAGGCGGCAAACCTGTGTTCTTTGCGAGCTTTGACGGTTTCGTGATGTATGCTGCCTTTCCTTCCTTTGCCGTATAAACTCTGTCCCGGAAGCTGCTATGATCGCAGGTTTTCATCGTCAATACGCAGTCTTCAATGCATCCGTCGCTGTCCGGGATCACGCTTTAGCCGTCATATTTTATTTATCGCATTTTGTAAGTCACAGCTCGTGCACATTTATGAGCAGCCACAGCCTTTGCGGCTCAGAGATGGGATAGGTTTCAACTGAGCTACAGGCAGCTACTATGTCTCTGTGAACTCATTTCCCCTGTGTAACCACAACGCGTTCCAATTACATTTGCTGGTGTGGCAGCTGGCACCAACTTTGCGTCGTAACATTCTACACACGCCTTCAAAATGAGTGAATTCAGGTACAAATGCAAATTATACATCAGAGACAATGATGACCAAGTCTGACCTATCATACAGCACAATAGTTTTAGTGGAATGTAACGAAATATTCAGTATCCTTAATATCCGCTTTAATGCAACTAGGTACTACGACGAAGACTCAACATGGTCATTCTCGACATGCGCCAGTTGACTCGAATTATCAGCAAATTTCGTTCGTTGATTTCAAGTTGCTAGTGACATGACGTTAATAGTGCTATGTTCAATATGACAGCACTATAGAAAATTCAATGGAAACAAACTCTTTGGTCGTCATGATCTCAAAGTGGAGAAGCGATTTCCTCTTAGGCTTTGAGATTTTGTCTCACAACGGTATTTTCCATGGGCCTCAGCAAAATAATTGTGCACGCTAGACAACAGAGAAATATGCTAATCTGCCTTCATGACATGCAACAATCCACGTATGCTCAACTAGGAACTATGACGAACTCCAACCATGGTCGGTCTCTGGCGTATCACAGTTCAACTCGAATCATCCTTCTAGACAAGCAGTCAGTTGAAAGAGAAGCACCGGTAGTGATAAATCTGACAGCTCCCATGTTGAAGTGTAAGACAGAGCGTGCTTCTCCTGGTGTCAGGTAATTCTAGTCCCCTAATTTATTTAATAATCGCGCATCATCTTTCTCATATAAATATAACAGGCGAAGTGAATGAAAATGAAATAATGGAATGAATTGAAATGGTTTATTTGTATAGTAAATGCGAGTTGTGATTCTCAATTTTCTTCATTATACAACAGAGCCAACTCCAGTAAATTTTTATTTGAATTTGAAGGAGCATTTTAAAATCTTCATAAATGGGAGCTATCGAATTAATTACCCTTCAATGCTTTTTCATCCGCAGGTCATCGTTCATTCTTGTATACAACAGGATGCGGCATTTATCAGATGCGGCAACTGAATTAGGCAGCTGGAAAGGCTTCAGTAAATAACGGATTTGAAACAGTCGTCCTGAAGGGCAATTTAGTTGACGAGAAGTAACGTGCCTTAGATACGTCTTGCAGGCTGGGGTAGTGGAATCACAAAGGTGGCGTGCAATCACGAATCTGTTGCAAATGAGCAGCAATGGCAATGGAATAACCAGTAAGATTTCCTTGGATGGAAATTTTCACATCTTAATCAATTCTTGTTATCGTTGACAATTTGCAAGCATTCGAATGACAAGTAATGGAATAGTGATATATTGATTTTCCAGGTAATTTACTAGATGGTGATACTCACCCAGATTTCTGAAGTCTCCTTATGCATTCTCATTCATTTCAGTTCGTTCAAGTATTTTGTGCAGCGTATTTTCATCTCAGTTCAAATTTTCTCATTTTCCACTCGTTCGTTTTCTCGCGTTGCGCGTCGGTTCGTGAACATTTCGCCAGCTCTTGTAACTGTTAGCGTTGGCAAGTCAAGGCATTACTGGAAGTGCGGGGCCATGGCTGTCTTGTCGTGACAGCCGCGCCGGCGGCATCAGCTCCCGCAGCTCAGGCAGCAAACGGCAACGCGCTGTTGACGCCGCGGATCCAAACGCCCGATTGTGATTTGCTGCGTTCAATGCAGGAGAATTTTCGAAGAAATTAATCACCGCTCGCCACGTCAAAACATTGCTGCGCTCCAAGCAGACTTACCCCGGCAATTAAACTTTATAAAAGCTGTTTAAGCGGTACGGGCGCAAGATATTAGCTCGTTTCAACTGATACCGTGCTGCTGGCTCTCTGATTGCCGAAACAGCTTGCAGGATTTTATACTCGTGACGTTCAGAGCTAAACGTGAAGACGATTTTGCATTGGCCTCAGGTACGCCGGAATACATTTCGCCGGAGAAATAATTAATCATGCAAATCTGAAGTGTTTTGATCAGGCATAAGACAGGGCTCATCGGGACAACTATCTGGTCCGCTGAAGAAGGAGTTCCATCGCGATGGAGAACTCGAAAATACGGGCCATCTGATGGGACAGTACCGCCCAAGGCACAACGCGACGTATTTTAATTGACAAGTGTTGGCGTTGATCATGGGACGGAACTGCGAAGGTATTAACAGGTACGCACTACCGTAGTTGTGCCCCGATGGACGAAGTGCTATAAATCAAATTCTGTATGGCGCTAACAATAGGCCGCAATCGAGCGATGTGGCTGCATCACTGGCGGGCGTCCGCCATAGTCAGCGCCTTCCTTCTCAGATGAACGGGCGACCGGCCTCTTCATTCTTGTGGAGGCCAGGACTACGCGAACCCATCGCCGTACGGAAAACCGTCAATGCTCACCACAAACTGAAATCAGTTGCAGCTCTACGCTCGGGCAAAATCTATCGGCAACTGCGTTCAAATAATCAAGTACCGTATGGACCTGCTTACACCATCAGCATCCTCAACTGGAATAGCCTGTTCCATCGGAGACAAGCCAAACCGATGAGCTCATTGACTTCATGGCAGGAAGTGAATGTTGTTCCCGCAAACCAGAACTCAACATTTCGTCCTGGATATCGGGTAACGACGATCGCTCAGCTGCAATCGAAACTGCATCGCTGCCGTCGACTAATAAATGCTGACTTCTTCAATCCCAGGCAAATATCTCTCAATGGGAACAACAGAACAAAGCTAACTCAAAGGCAGAGGCAATTTATCGCCGGCGACAATGCGGAGCACGAACTGGGCATTACCGGAGAATCGGAACAGAATAATTCTGTTGAATACTCCATATTGAGGCTGGGTATGGTAACCGATCCTCCACATCCATGATTTATTAACAATTGGCCGAAGTGCTCATGATCAACCGGCATCTACCTCTTGAACAGACTACCATCGATTTCGACATGCACCTTATTCGGTGATGACATCGGAACGGCAGCTGCGGAAACCTCAGTGAAGCGGTAGTCAACCCAACTCTGTACTGCGATGATAGACCTAAATTTGGTGCTACGAAGACAGAAGGTTTGCCTACTTTAAAGGCAATCGAATGACTAGAATTATTAAGATAACAATTTCTCGACGAAATCGCTCTCTCCAGTTATGTAATGCTTCTGGAAGTTGACCAAGAGTCCCAAGGAAACTAAATAGGCCCATTCACCGTTGTGCCATTGGGCAACAACTCTCAGTCATATCCTCCTGCAGAGAAACTGCTGAATGAATCAGCCTTCGTCAGCTCTACAATCTCGGACACAACATCGTCAGTCCACTGGCCGTTAACGCTTGCTTCAGCAAGCCCTTCTGGAAACTATAGGTATCGGCTTCTGCCGGAATTATCAAGCTGTTTGAAGATAACAATCTGCTGCGACGAGCTAGTATCAACGAACAGTTGGCGTCCAGGCGTGTCGTCATTTGTTACAACAATCGAGTCATTAACATCCTCGAACGGTGCTTTAATGCGTGTGTATGATGGCAGTGCCACAAGCCATCGATACAATCTTCCATCTCGTGAAGATGGAGTAAAGGTATCGGGCAGAACATTCTGTATTTCTGCAGGCAGTGTCTGGAAGTCACCGTGTCACACCCTGAACACCTCCGAGAGACAGAATCTGAGTTCACCTCTGTCTTCCAGATAAAAAATGCTTGAAGTCGCTTGTAGTCTATCAATCGGTACGAGGCACGCTGACTTGTCAGTCACTATCATGCGATTTCCCAACTAAATTTGGAAATTGTGAATTTTAATTCTTAGATTATCAAGAATTTTAAAACTAACAATGCCCAGGAGGCTGAACTGAAAAATCAATTAAACACAAAACAACACCCAAAACACAAAACATAAAACAAACTGAAAGAGCAATGGGCTAAAACGCAATGAAGCTGTTAAAATTGTAAGACAGAGCAATGAAATAAGATGTACTATATGGATCAGCAGCTATGTAAAAATCTGGAACAGCAAATGTATGTGGTAGAAACAGCAAGACGTAATGGAGTAGTGAGTACATGGCGACAACCAGAGTTCAGTTAGCTGATAATACAACCAGGTTGTTGCTAGCAAGCCCTTGGCCCCAAACGGCAGTTGCTAAACGGCAATAAACATGTATTATTTCATTGCTATTGACTGACCTTGGCCGATAAAGAACGCCACCACAGCGAGTAAAATAAGTGCTTAATGTCTAGACATCTTTAAGCCTTGTTACCAAATATATTTTACAGAGTCAGGAAATAAATAAAATCAGGATATAAACAAGTTATCACATATAAGCTGATGTTAGTAAGGCTACCGTTTATTTAAAACCAAGAAACACATGGCAATATATTTATCTGCTCAATTTCATAAAATAATTTATGATTCAATTAATACGTCTGCTGTAAACAGGAACTGTCTGGAATACAATTCCTTAAATTAAACTATCGGCAGATGGGCTAATGCTCGTCTTTCTAAAGCGTGGCAATTGTATTTGTGACCTTTGTTGAAGGAAAATGACTATGAAGCCATTGTTTATAAGAAGCAGATTCACCCTGTCAATGGTAATGTGGTTCTCATTTTGATTTTTGCCTGTAACAACCCAACTATTGTTTGAGACCTGGAAAATTGATAAGGTAAAAGTAGATACAAGTTAAGATGTCTTGTAGCCTCATTTATTGAAAACGGGTCGAATAATTTTTGACGGATGATTTTGACGGTATTCAGAGCAGTGTAAACACTGATAAGACTATTTATTTCGCTTAAAATGAATTTGGATTGATGAAACCGAAAATCGGAAAATCAGGAAAATCAGGATTTTCATGCAACCTGAAGAATTGGTGCTTATCGAGATTTCAGGCAAAGAAATGCAAATCCTGAAAATCAGGGTATTAGCATCTATCTTCGTAGCGCAACTACGGCGAGGCAATCAGCTTCGTGAAAGGCAGAGGAAGGTTTCATCTAATGCAGACTGACTGTCCGTCTTTTTCAAGACGACTGAGACTGTTTATTTAAATTTATGAGTAACAAAATATTTTTATTTTCTGTCGTTGCATACCTTGAGCATTATGCACAGTTACAAATGGCTACCGTCACGAAAAATTGAACGTCATAATAGATAAGTGCCAATTAATATCAAAATCACAGAATATCGTTTCAATTTAAACAACATAACGCTCGATAAACCAGATATTTATCAATTAATTGGAAATCCGCGTGTCAATTCAATGATCGATAGCTCGTTGACCGACCCATAAACTATCAGTAAATTCGTGAAGGTGATGTCTTATATTTTGTTGTGCTGTAATTTGATGAATACCTCTATCATCGTGAAGCAGGAAGGTTTCATATACATCGCTCGTGAAATGTACGTGCTGGCTGCGCGGATCATGACTAGTGAACGAAAGTAAGACTTTGAGCCAGATAATGCTGGTGGCTGGAGAACTGAAGGCGATGGATTCTTTGACCAGCTAAGCAGTGTGGCGTAGTGACATTTGAACATTTACAGCTTTGTTCTGATGGTTTATATTTCTTTGCAATGTTCTTCTGCCAAACTATAGTAACAGTATTAGGTAAGCAGTAATACCTGGCTGATAAACAATCGATATTATCTTTTAATAACCGCTGCGCTAAGTACCCGCAACACGGAATTTCTTTCCTCGAATCAAATTAACGACAAAAGCCGACGAAGCTCTGCCGCGACTGGCTAGTTTAGCTGCATGAAACCTTCAAATCATCTTTATTAAATCAACGCAGCGCCAATTTTCGGCACCATTGTTCGTGGTGACATCGTAGTGAAAGCAATGCATACC
>JASCZW010014431.1:0-22965 GCA_034211315.2 Aedes japonicus
GTATGTTGTTAAACTTGACTGATGTATTAAAACAAAAGGATGTTATCTTGTTGAAGAAAGCAGTGCAAATTGTAAAACTCTGTAAACTAAACATTTGAGCAACAAAAGAAACGTCAACCTCGAAACACGACTGCGTGGTTTCAGTTGACGGTGTGGACAACTCATACGATAAATAAACTGCTGGGCATATTGTTTGAGCTATCAGCTCATTATGAGTGATTGGCAGATGCTGATCCCAGCCAGAGAGAAGAAGAAGAAGAAGACGTTTTTCTTATTATTTTCATTTATATAATAAAGTACATTGTGATAGTCAAAGGTGATCGTGAACCAGAGCAGTACAGTGACAGAAGCGCTACGTTACTTGGCCCATACACGAATATTTTCATTAAAAGAAATATATTTATCCCATTGCCGCGTTAAGTTAGCACAGTTTGAAGAAATTTAGTTTTTTGACGTAGACTACGTCTTATGGCAAGGAGTAGGATGTTGATTGCAAATCCAAGAAATATGCTACCGTCTCGAAATATCGTTTCTAATTTTACGCTTATAACTTAATAAATGCTCGATAGATGGTCAATATGTTTACATACAAATCTATTCGTTAACAGTTTAAATCATTGAAAATGACGAAAAATAAATGGTAATGTCGTATAATTTCGTTTTGCAGGCTTTAAAGGGTCGTATTCGATAAAAATGGCACACACATATATACTCATCAAAATTAAACTGATTATCGGATTTTCTTGAAATTTTCAGGGAATGAAGAACTACTTATTTGATTTACAACATTTGCTTTATTCAATTTCGTGTCCCATCCCGAATGCCCGCACCTTCCTTTTCACTCCACCCATCAAATTTTGTACAACCGATTTTCCTAGTGTTTTTGTTGTTTTTACCCAAATTTTCTTCTAATTCTAGCTCTGTTTTTATAGTTTTGGGATGTTTGCGAAGTTCCGGTTTCATAATTGCCCAGAATTTTTCAATTGAACGAAGTTCCGGTGAATTTGGTGGGTTCATATCCTTTGGCACAAAATTGACTCCGTTGGCTCGGTACCACTCCAATACGTTTCGAGCGTAGTGGCAGGATGCTAGATCAGGCCAAAACAGAGTTGATCCTTTGTGCTTCTTAATGAATGGCAAGAGACGCTTCTTAAGGCAATCTTCCGTGTAAATCGCACCGTTTATTGTTCCGGAAGTGATGAAGAGAGCACTTATTTCACCACATCCGCAAATCGCCTGCCAGATTAGAAACTTCTTTGCAAATTTCGATAGTTTCTTCTTTCGAACATCCTCCGGAACATAGAACTTCGACTTGGCAACGAAATATTCTTGCCCTGGAAGTTGACGGAAGTCAGCCTTGACGTATGTTTCGTCATCCATCACGATGCAACCGGATTTGGTGAGCAGCTTCGTGTAAAGTTTCCGGGCGCGGGTTTTCGCAGTGATGTTTTGTTTTTCATTCCGGTTTGGGGCTTTTTGCACTTTGTAAACATGTAACCCAGCACGCTTCATGGTTTTCTGCACAAAACCGACTGACACCTGAGACTTTTTAGCGACATCTCGAATTGACATGTTTGGACGGTTCTTGAATTGTTGTACGACTTTCCTGGCCATTTTACTGTCCATTGGACCACTTTACGACCACTCCCTTCCTTCCTTTGGACACTCAGACGCTCCTTGAAGGTTCTTATTACACGAGACACAGTTGTATTTGCAATTCCAAGCCTTTTAGCAATCCACCGGTGGGACGCCCCTGGATTTTGATTGTGAGTTCACAAAATTTTTCTCACGGACAATTTCTTGTTTCGACGACATGACTGGAACTACTGAATGTATAGCTATGAAACTTGGCAGATGTAAATAATACACTATGGATAAGATCTACTCAAATTTCTAGGTTTTTTACTCATACGATTCAAAAGTTACAGAAGATTTTCTGTGTGCCATTTTTATCGAATACACCCTTTATATACTAAGTGCATAGTACTTTCCTATCACAGATTTTTTATGTGAGCAAAGACGGTATCATATGCAGCATTGAACGATATAAAAAGGGTACACCTTCGAACATTTCTCATCCGTTGGATGTAATGGAGCTGAGCGGAGCAAAGAGCCAGCATCAGGGATGTCAGATATTTTTTATCAATGTCTGTGATAAAAATTTAAAATGTCTGGGAATGTCTATAAAAATATGTAATTTTTTTAGAAAATTAGACTTCTTGCAACGAAAAATACGTTATTAGAGAGCGAGTTATGTCATTTTCGCTATTTGTGTGATTATGTTAACGTGTCTGCATCTATTTCTAGTATTATATGCAACCTTACACTATTGTTTCATATTTTTAAAGTGACACTGAAGCTTCAAGCATTCTGCATAGATGACAATTTTATAAGGTTTTTTTGCCCTGTAACGTTCTTTCCAGTTTTGTATTTTAAAACCACAATTAAGTTTTCAATTGATAGATTAAACAGACTTTTTTTATTCAACAATAACTATTGTGTTACAATGAATAACAGAGTGCTTCTTCCGTTACATACATTATAAAACGGATTATTTTTTGTAGATTAAGTCGAAGGGATGTCATTTTCGATATATACATTTGTGTTTTATTTGTATGGGAGCCCCTTCTCAGGAAGGGAGATCACAAGAACCTTCCCCGCGCTAAAAACCCTCCATTAATTTTCACGCTGATCGGTTGAGTAGTATTCGAGTTTATTTTTGTATTTATAGATTCGGTTCATTTTATACAGATATATAGATTCTCTGAACTTTGGAAGCATTCTCGAAGACTTTGTGGATATATTGAAAAACTTCTTCAATTTTTTATGCTTCTCAGCTAAACTTCAGGAAAACTTTCTCACTGATCAAATCTTCCAAACAAGGTGAGGTGGAAAGTAAGGAATTGTAATTCCTGCATGACTGTGTGTCCTCATAGTATGACGTGAACAGTTGGGAAGATGGTGCGTACCATATTTTAATACGGTGTCATCATCACTTATGATCATCAATATCATTATGGTCATATGAATGATTTTTGTTTGAACTGCTTCTTCGGTTAGTCAGTGATTATCTCCTAAATTTCAGGAAACTCTCTGCTGATCTTCTGCAAGGCTCTTTGCTAAAATTCGGGAAATTTCTTCCTGAACTTCAGGCGAAATTCCTCATCCTCAACTTCTTGGCAGCCACTCCTTATTTTCTTCGACATTCACATTTAAGTACTCAACCTCACCATCCAGAAAAATTTGGTGAGTTTTTTCCGGAACATAGCTACTTTCTAAATTTCTGATAGGTCCCATACAAAACTACGAGGAAAGTTTTTGCAAAACTTTTTGAAAATACACTCCAGAATTTCTTGGAAAATCTTCTTAAGTTGTTAGAAGTTTCATCCTGGGCTTCTGAGAAGTTCTATTCTTTCGGCCAGAATAGCGTGGGACCATGGTGAGAGCGGAGGAAGGGCTGCTAGCGCTTCTGCAAACATTCCTCACGATAAATCTGCCTGTTTATGGTGCCGGTTGTAACGAACGGCTTGCTGGTACTTCTTCGCGAATTTGTCCATCTTTCTCTTCCGAAACTTTTCCGGAACCTCCATGCGGGACATACCGACAAAAAAATTTGAGGCCGCGGATTTTTTTGTTGCCCGCCTTGATATGTGTCTTGTCGTCCTTGCCATCGTCCTGCCTTGACCAGCCACTCACGGTACAGCTTCCGTTTGTATGTGTTTTGCTTGTCAGTCCGGATTGGCGCCTTCCTGACCTTAAAACACGTAGCCCAGCCCGCTTCATGGTCTGCTGGACAAACCACTTCGACGAATTTACCTTTTTGGCCACATCTTGGGTGGCAAGATTCGGGTTATTCTTAAAGTACTGCCTTATCTTCCGCGCCTACTCTTGGTATTCCGTTTTCGATTTTCGGTGCGCTGGAAGCGGCTCGATAGTCTTCGTTTCCTGGAACATCTTCACAAGGCGGGACACGGTGGAATGGTTGTTGTTGTTGTTGTTGTTGTTGTTGTTGGTGGTGGATTCCAAGCCTTTTGCCGATACATCTGTGCGACTGACCAGGATTATCGATCACTGCGCCCAAAATTTGCTGGCGTAGCTCTTCTTTTTTCGAATGCATCTTGAAAACTACTTAAAAAATCACGATAGCATTTTGCACACATAAACATTAAATTTTAAGCTAGTATTACTCAAAGTTTCATCAATTTATACCCACGTGCTAAAAAGTAACACCCAATACAAAGTGTCGCATTTTTTCGAGTCCAATTTTAAGCGAGATAAGGCGCTATAACCTTGGTAATTATTGCCAGGCTTTTGGTTCAAATGCCAAAAGTTCACCCACAGGCAAAAGGAGCATAAACTAATCTTTTTGACATCTATGCTCCCAACGATAAAGTACAAATTATCACACTGTTTAACTCTACATGGAAGCGTTTAGTACGGGAGGTCCACGCTTTCTTTCTTCCCTTGATTCAGAGTAGAAGATCTTTGTGGATTTTAGATGTTTCTGGAATCTCTCTAGTTCTTGAATCCTCCCTGCGGCACATACTACGCAGTTGGCCTGGCTGATGACAAGAAAAATGATGTATTCAAGAAACCATCATATTCCAGGATGCCTTCAAGAATTGGTTGCGTTATTGTGAGACGAGATTAGATTAGATTAGGTGAGCTTCTGGGAAGTTCTTTTCTGAACTGCCGAAATAATCTCTTCTAAACTTCAGGGAAGTATTCTCCTGAACTTCAGGAAAGTTTGTTTCTGAATTGCTGAGAAATTCCAGCTTGAACTACTAGAAAGTTTCCCTATACTCCTGGAAAGTTTCTTTCTGATTTTATCAAAAGTATCTACCATAACTTCTGGGATATCATGAACTTCGAGAAATTTCATTCTGCAAAGCTGGAATGTTCGATTCGGAACTTAAGGGAAGCTCTCTAGTACTTCTGGGTAGTTCCAAATAAACTTTTGGTCTCAACGCAACTTCTGAAAAGTCTTCTTGTGAAATTCTGAGGAGTTCTTCACTGTTTTTTTTTTTGAAAAATTCCTTCTTGATCCTAACAGGTACCTTCTCTGGTAGTTTGTTTTTTTCCTAATATTCGGGGAAGTTTTTTCTTGAGTTTTAACTTTCCAAACTTTTGATTGGTCCCATCCAAAACTGCGAGGAAAATTTTACTAAAACTTTGGGAAAGTTGTCTCTAAAATTTAAAGGAAAATTTCCTTTAAATTGTTCTTCAAGTTTCTTCTCTTTTGAACATTTGGGATGTTTTCTCCAGAACTTTGGGGAAGTTTGTTTCGGAACTGGTGGAAAGTTCGTGCTCAAATTAGAAGGAAGTACCCCAATGTTCCTGGAAAGTTTTATTTTTTTCTCTAACGAATTTTGAGAAATCCTTATTCTAAAATGTTAAAATGTTCTCCTCTGAGGTTTGGAAAAGCTGCCTAGCACGTTTGGAAAGTTCCAACCAACATTTCGAGAAATTTCTTCCGGAACTTCTGGGAAGTTATTTCCTGAACTTGAGAGAAGTTCTTTCCTCAACTTCTATGACGCGTCGTATTGAGGATTTTTTCCTGATTTTTGAGAAATTATAGGTAGCGGCTTTCCTGGTTAGCACGCGTCTGAAATTTGGGGATTTTTTTTCTTTTTAGCTTCTGGAAAGTTCAATCTTGAATTTCTGGGAAGAACTCAAAAACCTCGGGAAAATTCCAAACTTTAGAGAAGTCTTCTCCACTACACACTTCGACTGAAAAAAATGAGAGCCAAATTGATAAAAGTCCAGAATAGTGTAATATTTTAATGACCTTTTGAAAAATTTCAAGTCCAATCAATAGTTATTGAACCAATCAATAGCTATTGAAGTTTTTTTTCTTAAACCATCCCAGATTCAAATGTAATTTTCTTAAGATTTAGAATTAACATATCTCTAGGACAATATAAATTGTCCTTTCAAATTTTGTCTCTTATTATTTTTTGTGTTTGCCCCAATCATAAAAATCATGATTTGAAAAGGGAGTATTTTTTTAAGAAAAACTTCAATAACTATTGATTGATTAAAGCTAGTGGCAAAATTTGAAAACCTTTAACTTTAAAAGTTCTAAAACTCGTTGGAACACAACTTAATGGTGGGAATTGATATAAAAAAGTACGTGCAAAAAAAAAACATTTTTTTTATGGTACACCCTAAGTTGATGAGGTAATTTTGCTCTTAATCGGTCAATTTTTAAGCTACAAAAAGAATTATATATGAAAATTCCATGAATTTTTTGCGCTTCAACTTTGCTTGAGGGTATAAACGTCTATTTCTACAAATAAAAAAGTTAGTTTTTGTATATCCGTGAAAATGAGGACCACCCTAATTTTAATTAACATAAAAAAATGGACCTTGATATACAAACCATATTGTAGAACATCACTTTGCTGTAAAGTTTCATGTTTAGGCACTGGGACTATGTTTCCTCGTAAACTCGTGATCTGGATCATAGTGCATTGGTTAAAGTGATGAGTTTTTTTAAATTAATCTTAGAACTTTGATTTTTTTTTATAGGTCTTCTAAATTCATGATTTAAGTACGTTTGGTCTAGGGATTTGAAAATGAACCCTCGAGTCCTTGATTCTTTTTTGTATAGAAATAAACTACTCAAAGTTCAGGGCACATCCTAGAAAGTTCACAAGAAGACTTTCCAGAGTTTTAGGAAGATACTTTCTAGACTTCATTGAACAACTCCATAGGACAGGCAGAAACTCCTCAGAAGCATAGGGAGCAGAGTCTGTTTTTCTCACTTACTATCATACGCAATGAAAAGCATCTCGAGTCAGTGTGGATGAATTTCATATGTTTTGAATATCTCAGATGTCAAATTCAAGGGTGATGAACAAACCAACGCCTTATGCTTCTATGACTACTCGTTACTTGATACTCATTAGAGTTTGAGTTTCCAGGGCAGCATGGTTGTAGTTCAAGCAAAAATATTCTAAAACCTCTCCAAAGTTCAAGTTCATACTTCACAGAAGTTCAGGAGAGAACTTCCTCGTAAATCAGGAGAGGACTTTTTAGAGCTTCTGGAAGAAGTTAAGCGAAGTGGACTTTGTAGATGTTTGGTACTTTCCAGAGGTCCTAGCAATTCAATATTGAACTTGCCAGAAGTTCAGGAAAAATTGGTCCTGAATTTCAGGAAGAAACTAATCGTGGAGTACACTACCAAGAATTTCTCAAAAAAATCAGGAACGAACTTTCACAAAGCTTAAGACCATTTGTCTTAGAAGTTTAGGAGAGAACTTCTCTAAAGATCAGGAAAGGACTTCCGGAAGAAACTTCCCAAAAGTTTAGTTGTAACTTTCCAGAATTACTATAGTGCTTCCCCGATGTTTGGAAGTCAAAATGGGGGTACTTTCTATGAGTTTGAGCAAGAGTTTCTCAGAATTTCAGAAACAAACATTCCCGAAGATAAGGAGAAAACTTTCCAAAGTTAAGACGGGGAATTTTCAAGAGTTCAAGAAGAAACTTCCTACAAATTTAAGGGTATTTTCTTAGAGATTTTTAATAGATCTTCCACAAAGTTTGCATATAACTTTTCTTGAAGTTCAAATGAGATTTATCAGAAGTTTTGAAAGAATTAGCTCAGGAAAAAAACTTCCAGAAATTTAAAAAAAAAAATTCCCAGAGAGATACCAAACTTCAGATAAATTCAGGAAAAAATTTCTCCAAATTTCACAAGTAAACTTCTCTTAAATTCAGAAGAGAACTTCTCAGAAGATCTGGAAGAAACTTCCAACAAACTTAAGAAGATTTTTCAAAAAGTTTTAGACCAATTTTCCTCACAGTTCAGGATGGCACTTTTTAGAAGCTTAGAGAGTACATTAGTTTAGAGAAAAACTTACCAAATGTTTCTGGAAGGTTATTTAAAGAAAACCAGCAGTAACGGCCAAGAAAATCATGAGAAAACTTTCCAAAATTTTGGCAAAGAGCTTTTCAAAAGATCAGGACAGAGGAAAATGAAATTCAAGATATGAACCAATGAAGCAGTCTATAGAAAAAACCATTCATATGAGCATAATGATATTCATTGCTCATGACACCATCATAAAATGTGGTTAATCCCATCTTCAAACCGTTCGCATCGTACATCGCAGCTAGCACACAAACACAAATTACAGCTCCTTGGTTAACATCTCATCTCGTTTGAGAGATTTGATTGGTGTGAAAACTTCCCTGAAGTGTATCAGAGAAGTATAAAATGAATGAAGAAGTTTATCAATATATCAAAGAAGCAAATAAAACTCCTACAAAAATTAAATTGAAAACCTAGATGCTGAAAAATTTACGAAAAGGTCAGAGAACTTCGAGATAAGTTCGATGAAGTGAGGTCGATCATTACATATCCATGCAACCTTTGAATGTTAAATGCTTAAATAAATATTGCTGGCAAAGAATTAGTTGATGATAACTAGATAATAACACGTCTCATAAATCTTCTTTAAAATGAATATTGACACCTGTCCGCATATTGGATAATATCTTCTTCGGAAAATACTTGCAATAATAACTTTGGGACAGCATTGTAAAAATATAATAAAAATATAAAATAAAATAAAATAAATAAAAGTATAATAAAATTAGGTGTGATTCAAAAAAAAAACATAGAGTGAAAAACACCGCAAAAACAAGCGCACTCTTGCTCAACTCGACTTCTTTAATTGACTTTTATATTTGTTTTTAATAGAATTGTCAGAGTCAGCGTGCTTTTGTGGCAGAGTCTACCATAAAATATCATTGCTGTTTATCATCGTTGCAATAAATCTTCGATCGCAACCCAGCTACTATTAAATTTATCGACTCATTTTGAAAAGTATTGCAAAACACACTTGAATATTAAACCACCCTGGAAAGCATTGACTCACTATAATGAGGTTAATTCATAACATTATATGCCAATAACTTAAAAAGTTAAAACCTAAAGCAAAATTGTTCAGAGTTTCGAGCGCTTCTGGAAAAACTTGACTAAAATATAAAATCTATTGGCCCTCTTGCTGCCATAATATAACCAAATTGATTTCTAGTGGCATTCATAAAACTTTAATAAAAATTATTAAAGCTGGATGGTAATGGCAATGCTACTAGGGATCTTATGTTAACACAGTGTAAATCGTGCCCGCTTTAAATTTGAATTTATCGATTTTGCTAAAGTCATCAGCAAATAAGAGTCACCAGAGCTTTGACAAAACCTGACGCAACAATTACTTCAATTCAACGGCCAATAGCTTGCTGTAGCCCAGACTGAACATTGTCAGCTCAATAGTGTATTAAGTGAAAATGTGTTCTGCCATTCTCAGTGAGGTTGGTTCAACTCGACCATAACATTTGCACATGACTCAATTCTCATCGGCTGTTCGGTCGGATCAAACCCCATGGACGGTCGTATCATAATTAAGGCATTACATTATGAAAACAAACAGAAAACAACAATGAGTGCAAAGTTTTATTTCACTTCCCGCCAGACTGTCCCAACTTGTGTTTTTAATCCTGATCCTGAGGAGGCATATTTTATGCGAAACCATAAACCATTGCAGAGATGATAATGCTGTTGTCGGTGTGAAAGTGAGAAAAGGGTTCACAAAGTTATTCAGATGGGAATCAGACCATGTACGAACTTTGTTGGTCTGTTTGATCAAGATCATTGAACTAATGGACACCTAAAACCGTCCGGTGAGGTTGGAACTCCGGCCGGGGAAAGGCATGTTTCATCGGCTTTAAAATGCTTTATGATGAACGATGATTTCACGTTGGCCTGGGTCTTCATTCCATTTGGTAATTAGCATACAAATGAAAGCTCTATGGAACCTATACCGGGCTCAGGTTCAATGATTCCTATTGCATAAACCGAGTGGGAAGGAATGAAAATTATTATGGACGTTAAACCTAACGCTGTGCAATGAGAATCAGAGTACGGTTATTCGGTCTGTTTAGATTTAGAATATCATATCAATGAGAACATCCAAAATGCCAATGTTTAATTTAGCAATGGTTGAATCTAGGGCCCTTTTTTAAAAGACATTCAGACAGCTTTAACTCAAGGTTGAAAAGACTGAATATTAAACAAATAACAACTAAAAACTTAATATCACACCCAGTGGGCCAGAAGCAACAAAAGAAGTGGTTGTTAAAACAATAAAAGTAAAAGAATGATGCATGATTTTTTTAATAACTTTTTTATATCTTTTAAAAAATCTTTGTTTTTTATTTAACCTTTACTTTCTTCAAGATATTGTTCGCAATCACATTCGTTTTATGGACTATGGGCTATAAACCATAACCTCAAACTGTCATGTACATCAATCATACCATCACAATCTGAAACTTTCCTGCGAAGAAACTACTCAAAATGTGGCGTCATGTATGTCCAGTCGCTTGTATTTTTCTGGTTTATAAAACACCTCAGATAAAAATAGCTCAATCAGCCTACTAACGCTGTCAAAAATTATCATACTTCAAAAACTGTTTAAGCCCAGCGTGCAAGCGAGAACGATGACCCGTTCGCTTCTCCACCAGCATCAAATAAAGCTATTGATTTCTCTCAAGCACGCCCAAATGAACTTCACTCATGCCAACCAAAACCACCGCCAATCCATCAAACTACGGAACTGCAATCATAAACCAAATGGTCCCGATGTCGATGTCGATATATGGGAAGGCACTCCATTCCCAGCAAACGGAGTAGTAGTGAAATGGAGCATCATTATAGTTTTGATAACGACCATCGAACAACGACATCTGCATGCCATTGGCGGAACAAATGGCAGCAAAAGCACATTATAACGAAATCACATCCTCGAGAATCTGCTTTCGCTTGTCCTTCACAGTCGTTGACGTTCCTTCGCCTGATTTACTTCCTGTTTGTTCCACAACGCTCTTTCGAGAGTTCATCGTGGCAGAATTTGTTTATTCTTTTCTTATTTTATGATCCGCTTTGTCCGACAAAAGGGACGATTTATGTCACAACGAGGGAAGGGTTCCAAGTTCACGTATCGAGTTCGATGATTTGTTCCCTTCTTCACAAACGACATGGCATGCTATGGTCCCTCAGCATGATAATCGTTTTCGATCTATAATTTATGGGCAAATATTCGGAGCTGGTTAAATTGATGCCGTTTAAACTAACTCATCCTGTGAGAGGCCAATTTGGGCTCCAAAACACTTTGAAAAAGGCGTATTTGTTTTTTTTCTATTTCAAAGATTAACATTCCGAAGTAAAGATTCATGATTTATTATTGTTTTAAAATCATAATGTTCACTCTTGAAATATAAGAAAACATCTATTCTGCTATTATAATGACGATGTGTGATAGGCAAGCAGATAAGAAACAGTGAACTTAGATAAAGTCCCCCAAAATGTAGCATAGGGTGGAACGAATAAAATTAAGTCATTTTATTTTTTTATATTTATAATGTTACATATTAAAAAATTTAAAACCTTTTATTTCAAAAGTGTATACAGCATATTCAACGTCAGTTGCTAGATAACACTAAAGTTCAATCATGATTGTAAAAATTCTTTTTAACTGACATATAATTAATTCAATTTGAAAACTTTATCTTCATTCTTAGAAACTTTATTCACTTACCAACCTTCAATAAATTTTCCGGAATTCTGTGAGTAACGTTTCCTTAATATTACATGGAATTCATTTAATGCCGTTTGTGCATACAGAAGATATTCTTTGAAGTTCCAATATATTTTGATTTTTGTTTTTTCTAATACGCGTATACGAAGTTTTCTCAAATAAATGTTTGAAGGAAAAATTATAAGCATCGCAATTTGTATACATACTAACTAACTTACTAATTTATTTTTTGATATACCTACTAGCTTACTAACTGACTACTTACTGACTTACTTACCTACTTACTTACCTCTTAGCTTGCGTACAAACTTCTTTATTTACTTACTTCCTTACTTACTTTCTTATTTACTCATTGACTAATTCATTATCTGACTGACTGACTGACTTACTAACTATCTTATAAACTATCTTACTACATTTCTTATTTATTGACCAACTTACAGTATCACTTTTTTACTAACTAACATATTTATTTCCTTACTTAATTACTCACTAAATAAATATTAAGTTGACTTACTTACCTACTTACTTACTAACACTCAGTAGCAAAAAAGCTGAACAAAAGTTTACTTCCAAAAACGCCATAATAAACCTTTTTTAACTTTGTCATCAATCAATATTTTCTGTTGTAAATTCGAAAACGCTCGAAATCACCAATGTTTATACCTTATGTGGCCAAATTTTTATGTTGATAAGGTTTATACATTTGAAGTTTTCTTAACATATGTGATAAAAGTTGTTTTTAGACAAACCAATTTCAAAAATCCGTATTTATGTGATAAGTGTAGATAACATACTTCAAATTTCACTTCCATCCAACATGAGTATTTTCCTTTTTCAGCCGATATTGACCACGCTGAAATCTCGGTGCAAAAAGAAGCCGAAAAACAATTTATACTGTTTGCCATATTTTTTAGTTCTTTGTGGGTTACACTAGGATATTTCAAGCGTAACAAATCATGCATATTGATAAGATGAATTCACCTCGGCCTTTTTTTTTGCACTAATATTTCTCTTGCTTATTTACTCATTTACTATCTCACTCACTTATTTACTTGTTTACTTACCAACTGGCTTACTTGCTTACTTACTTATTTACTAACTCAGTTCCCGAATGACTGACTAACTAACTATCTTACTTACTCACTTATTGATTGACTAACTTACAGTATCACTAACTAACTGAAAAATTAATTAAACTGATTACTCACGTATTTACTTACTTAAATACTTATTTACTTACCTACTTCTTCAAGTATCTAATGACTGGCTGACTTACTTATTTACTTAGCTACTTTACTTAGCTTTACTTTGTTACCTAATTACTAACCTACTTACTTACTTACTTTCTTATGGTCCTTATTACTCTTACGTATTCACCTACTTAATAAATTACTTATTAACCGTATTTCATGCCTACTTGCTCATTTACTTACTTTCTTCCTTTATCACTTACCTCCCCTATTTACTATGCAGGTGAAACGTCTCATTCGAACCACACCTTCGTAACAATTTTCTACACCAAATTTTTATTGAGGGCTGTTTGTTCGGTTTTGTCCACAGTTTGATCAAGACAAACAAGCATGCAGTTAGCTCCAAAAATAGAAGAAAATCTTGGACGTGTGAGATACATATATACTGACTTACTTACTAGCTTACTTACACACATACCTACTAACATACTTACTTACATACTTGCCATCTTACACACATTTACTTACTAACAGACTTACTTACCTACTTACTTACCTACTTACTTACTTTATTACATACTTATCAACTTTCATCAATTACCTACTCACTAACTATTCCATTTAATAATTCACTTTCTAACTTGCTTGATCTTATTTATTCACATACTCACATACATACTAACTTTCTTACTGTCTTTTTTCTCACTTACTTACTGACTGTCTGACGGACGTACTTAATTACTTACTCAATATTTACTCACTAATCGATTGATCTACATAATAATTTACTAACTTTCTCACTAACTTACCTACCTACTTAATTCATTTGTTTTACTTGCTACTTAGTCTTACTTACTAAATAGCTTAAATACTTATTTACTTGATAAATAACTTACTTCTTTGCCGACTTGATAACTAACTTATTTTCTTGCTTATTCAGTCACTTATTTATTTCCTCCTACTTACAAACTTTCATACTAACATTCTGATTTACTCGCTAACTTACTTACTAATTTACTTACTAACCTACATACTTACTAACTTACTCACTAACTTACAAAATAACTTACTTACTAACTTACTAACTTACTTACTAGCTTAATAACTTACCTACTTACTTATTTACTTACCAACTTACTTACAAACTTACTAATAAACTTACTTACTAACTTACTTACTAACCTACTTACTAACCTACTTACTAACTTACTTGCTAACTTACTTACTAAGTTTCTTACTAACTTACTTACCAACTTACTTACTAATTTACTTACTTACTTACTTGTGTGCATACTTACATACTGACCGACTTATTAACTATTTTACTTACTTCTTTACTCACTTACTTGCTGACTGACCTACTTCATTATTTATTTATCGACTTACTGACATAACCAGTTCAGCAGTGTTTACACAATGAATCAACAGATGATATATGAGACTACCATCCTCAATGTGTAAAACTGGTGACTCATTCTGAAGCAACACCGGTGCCGGTCGTGCCCGAATGTTGGTCAATCAGGAAATGGAAAGGAACGTGTTGATTATCCTCGCTTTGAAGGACGCCGAGAAACCATCTGCACTTGCACGAGAAACCACCTCCGTGAGATGTTGGATAGTTGGGAAAAGGTTAGCGGCGCGGTAAGTTTTGGTTAACAATACGCTGACAGTATGTAACTAGCACTATTCACCAAAAGCATGAGACCACTCTAACAAGCAATAGAACATCAAGCGCCAGTTGCGCTGCACCGTAAATACAATGAAAACAAAAAGAATGAGAAACAGTCGTTATGACTGGTTTTTATCAGGTATTTCTGTGTGTATTTTGCTGGTGGTTCCTTTTTCTGCCTGTGTATATTTTTCTAATATCTTTGGTAATCCTCTTACGTGGTTCCGATTTTGCGATCAGGCAAGAAATTTTACATCCGCAACTATCGTGGAATTGCCAAATCTCTTAAATCCCAATACTAAATTACCTCTAATCTTCTTGAATTTGTTACTTTTATTCCTAATGCAATGCACAATGGCAAACACGTATCAGCTCTTGACACTGACTTCAGTAAGCAGAAGAGCGAATTGACAGTCAATTTTTTTTGCACGGTTTTTTTACACGGGTTTTTTTCGGCGATAACTCCAGAACGAAACATCTTAACGACCTAATTCAAATCACATTTTACGTTTTGGGCCAAAAGTAATCATATGGCAGTTTTTCAAAAAATTCACAATTTATGGTGTAAATACTCAAAATCTTAAAAACTGTATTTTGATTATTGCATGGAAAGGTAACGCATACAAACGAAATCGAAGCAATATAAAATGTATTATTATGTGAATTTATGAACTCTATTTAGTCTTTTTTTACACGGTTCCATACTAAAAGTGGAACGTATCCCCTGTGCAAAAAAAAACCTTAGTGTACATATTTTAGGCCAATTTTGGAACACTGCAACCTCGAATGGAATCCGTACTGTACTATAAATGAAGAAGGCATAGAATCCGTCCAAAACAAGTTTTTGTTATTTTGAATTGGACAATTGAATTGGACTATGTTTCCACTTGCGTCATATTCCAAGGAATGCCGCGAATTTGCGATGCTTTTCCACATCAATGACATTATTTCACATCATATCAACTCGGAAATACTACTCTCGCAATTGACTTTTAAACACCCAGCAAATCGCTATCCAAGGTCAAAATTTCTTAGCGAACTTGGACATCTTCTGTTGTCCATAGGTTCTCGAGAACACTTACCCTTGGCAGTCACATACAGGTTTCTTGGAATCTGGTTGACGCACGCCTTCACATTTGTCTCGTCATCCATAACGCACAGCTTCCGGGCACGGATTTTTGCCACCGTATTCTATTTCTCGCCATGGTATGAGGACCTCTGAACCTTAAACATACGTAGATCTGCTTGAGCTTTGGTATTCTGCACGAATGTCTTGCTCACAAACAACATTTTAGCCACATCTGAAGGGATCGGTTTTCGTTTAAAGGCCCAACCACGCGTTTGTGATCGTGCCCGTTGACCTGACGATTTTTCTTTCGGATCTTCACTTCCAATCAACATTCAGACGATCTAAGAAAGGTTTTATGATACCAGACACCGTGGAATTCGGGATTTCAAACTTTTTTTGCGATAGCTCGATGCTATAGATTACTCGTGCAAAACTTTTTCACGCACACACTGCTCTTTCGTCGCCATTTTGTAAAAGAAATCAACAAACAGAGTGTAAATAATACACATTCAACTATGTCTACGCAAAATTTCAATTGTTTTTACCCAACGGATCAAAAGTTAGAGGAATTTGAGAGAGTGTGCAGATTTTAAACGGTACACCCTTTAGATAACGTGGAAAATTATATGTTCTTTCAAATTATGTGGAAAAAAACGTTTGCTCTATAAACTGGAATGTTTTTAGGCCTGGAAAAAAATTGTTCTTGGAGATTTATAATTATACAATCGAGCCTCCACACCAGAACGACCAGCAGTAGAAAGAACGGTGTTGGTATATTATTCAGCTCCTCCTTCGCGTTTTCGATCAACTTTCTCTCGGATTTGTTGGAATAGATCCTGTGTTTGTGTTTCGCCCAGAAATTTCCGTTTGGCCACAGCTGAAGAACGCTTAGAGAGATCACGTTCTTCAGTACCACAATGATGTTTAGGCGGTCCATTCCTATCAACAATCTGTTGGCGTTGTCAGCTAAAGTCTGGTATAGTCCATACACCACATCCTCTAGTGCATGGTGCTTCCGGATGAAGTCAGGCACTACTGACAGGCATTTGATACTGTAAATCTCATGGTTAGCAGCTGGAGAACTTATTTGGGGATCATGGTGTGGGAGGTATACTTGACCTCGCTACTAACCTCCTTTGTGGGAAGCGTGAAATATCTTGTACCCTGCAATTAGTTGCCACCTAGAGTCCGATATGTCTTATCGTACATCACCACAACAACATGGCCGGGAAACCTGCGCTTCCGCATGACGATGTTTATAAACTAGAGTTACTTTTTGACGGTATGGCACCAACCTCTCGAACCAATGCATGGAAGTATTTCGCTAACATCTCCTTGTTTCAATTTTTGCCGTACTTTTCGATGGCGTAGGGTCATGGGATAGGCAGAGCCAGGGTGAATCTCGATACTCTTTCCTTCGTCCAGCAAAGCGATGATGCCGAATGTTCTGAATCCCATCGATACGAAGTGGTCTACGATGGCGGATTTCTTCTTCACGGTAGTAAGAACATACCATCAAACAGTTTTTTTTATTGCTTTTGTATTAGCTTCTGCAAAATGTCAACAGTCAAAGTTAGACTGTAAACAAAAGGGATACTATAATTGAAATATGTCACGCAAAAAAGCAGCCCTATAGACCTCCCCCCCCTTCCCTTTCACGTTTTTTTGGATGAACCTTCATTTTTTTTGTATGGATTGTTCCGTTTTCCCAACCGCCGCCTCCCCCTTTGCTACGTTACATAATGCACATGGACCTTCCCAAATGTGGATTCCTCATCAGTTGGCAAAACAATTGAATAAAATAGTGATTAAAATTTTCATTTTCTTATTGCAGATGTTACTAAAGTATGCAAACGTAAGAATTTAAAAAAAAAAAAATTTTCAAGTGGCAATGGAAAAAAGCTACAAGAGGTATTTCAATGAATTTACATCCTACACACTTAGATTTTTTTACAGAAATCGGTAAAGTTTTACCGAATTCTCAACAGCTGAACGTTTGGTAATCCGATTTTACGGATTCCGGTGAAATTTTACAGATATCTGTAAAAAAATTACCGGATTTCTGTAAAATTTTACCGAAATCCGTAAAATCGGATTACCGAACGTTCAGCTGTTGAGAATTCGGTAAAACTTACAGATTTCTGTAAAATAATCTGAGTGTGTACGCTTTTTGAGCTTTCTACAAAATTCTTTGACGCCCTGTTGTGCCCTACAATAAACCACAACCTTAGCACTGGCCGATGAAAATATCGATGCCGTAAAGTTCAACTCTTTTGTAGCCTTGACGATCAGCTGCTACTCCGGTTTGGCCACTAAATTACTATAGTAAATCCTCCGTATGAAGTTCATCTAACAATTTTCTATTGGTCACAGCTGAGGGACGTTGGGAAAGTTGACAGTGTTTGGTACTATACAACGTTTCATTTCAGCTTGTCCATCGCTTCCAATGGTCTCTTGGTGGCAACTTCCGGCCGGCTCTTCGTACTGACACCTCACCATTCACTGCAAGCCCCGAATGAAAGAACGGTAGCTTGGACATTACTTCAAGCTCACCATCAGCCACTCAGCCACAGAAGGACCTTCATTGGGAACTTGGTGTGGGAATACAGTAGCTTATCTCATTGGTTGAGGAGTCAATGCCGTCCAGCGTCAAGTAGGTTTTATCATTCATTATAACCACGACGTCGTCTTTGGCCGAAAAGTGTCAGTCGCTCCTTCTTCCTGCCCTTCATAGCAATGCGTATCTTGCCTAGGTTGTTCTTCACCGTTCAGCTGGTTCTACCATCCTCGCGACCCAATTGCGCGGAACGCAAACCTTGCCCACGGTCTTCCTCTTCTGCTTCTGCCTCACAAAACGGTTGTGCAGCAGTGTCGGGCAGCTGGGATAAGGGCTTCTGTTCGACTGTTTCACCTTTCTCCAGAAGAGAGAGGGGGTTAAAAATACCGGATTGGTTGTATCCGTCGGAGACGAAGTGCCTTACGACGTCCAACTTCTTTTCTTCGGGGTGGAGCTGGCAGTACGCACAAACCATAGAGCGCAGTTACTTGACTGTTTTCGCCATGGTTGCTGCTATCAACTGATAACGCTGTAAATTTTTAACTGTACACAACAGAGGTGTTATAATTTATGGAGCATAGGTGGATTCACCGCCAGGTGGCAGGGTAATCGCATGAAAAATCGCTGAAATCAGTTCATGTTTTTTAATGCATGCGTTATTTAATATTTCAAAACCATAAATCAGAACAGTTCCTAAGTACTGCATTCACAGATAAAAAGAAATATTGAATTTTCTGCTTTATCTAATGCACACTAGGGGAATGCAAGATTTGGCAGAAAATTATTGAATAACGCCTGAATCTAGCCTGTTGTATGGCACATGAAAGATTGCAAACAATTTCGTTGTTCACGCCTTCTTTGGCTTGGGACTAAACGAGGAGAATTTTTACGCGCCTGTTAATTTTTTTTATTTTTTACTGTGTTTCTATACCAAAATCCACTCCACCTTTTTTCCCTTTGCATCCCGAGATGTAAATTTCAGGCCATGAAACCAAACCTAGCTACTGCCATGGCAGCAGTTGGTGTCGATGATCGGAAAATGGAACTTCGTTCGACTCAACGATTTTTCACCGATACAACAATAGTGGAGCGGCACCCCCCTCGTTGGCTATTTTTGAGCGAGGAAGGATATGTGCAAAGGGCGCATGCAGGATCACACTCGCCATAAAACACATCGTTTCGCGTCGAAGTGAAAACGATATGACAATCATAATCGTAAACCATATTTTCCCGTCACGACTCCTTCCACTTCTTCTGCGGCACAAAATCGCGCTCACAGGAAGGGGAAAGGTTTCGGATCCGTTTACGCTTGATGAATTGTGGTGCGGTTTGGCTTGGGTGACGTTTGGAGTTTTCTGCTGCGATGTGATATTTTCCTACTAAACTGCAATGTGAGCTTGATATCCACGGATCGAGTTGAGGAATGTAAAGTGTAGAAACAAAACAAAAAAAAATACCTCCCATAGATTTACGGTTCAAGAAGTTTCCATTTTTGCTTTGTTTAACACACGAATTGGACCCGCCGTCGGAAAAAAAAAAATCACCCGCAAAGGATCAGTTTCAACAAGTCAAGAATATTATTGTGTTCTTGAGTGGTTGACATTTATCTGGATAGAGGACGCTGGGTTATCCTGATTTATGACTTCGGTTGGTAGGCATGTGATATCGACGGTTTTTGTTTAGTCTCATAGGCGTAGCTTTGTGGAATAAAGTAACCACTACTGAACCTCACAAACATAATAACACATCCTGCTAGGTAGATTTCATCCTTGGACTCCACCTACGTTGCTGCATGTTATGCACTTGATGGTGGCCATATATCAAATATATTGTTCCATACCTCCACCACGGTAGCGCTTCTTCCTGTTGACAACCCGCAAAACTATGACCGAGATGATGGAATCTATCATCCTTCGAATGGAGGAGGACCAACTTCCCCAGAACCGGAGCACGGAGTCACATATAAATTTTATAGGAAAAACATGTAGCTTCGATAATGAAACCAATTATCGGAATAAAATTTTCTTCGTTTTCTTTATCGCCTGCCGGTTTCTGTCGAAACCAGGCTGAAGCTCTGTGGAACGTTTCCTCGACTGCTATGCCGGAACATATGAACACGTACCGGGTTCATCTACAGTTCACTACACACAGCCATTGGTAGTTGGAGGGAATCAGTGAGTTCTATCCGGGAGATCCAGCAGCCATAGTTTGGTGATGACGCATTTAGCACTTCATATTGTGTCATTGCGGCAAGGAAGCGGGCGTTTTGGGGTTGGCGAGTAGGATTTATTGGAGGTGCAGCAACCGGCAATAAAATTGATCGCTGTACTTTAGGGCACGTAAATTGGTAGTATGATTCCCCTGGGAGCGAAGCTGAGGCGAAATGGGAACTGCAGCAGCACGTGAATCTTCGTAATCATCGTATGTGCATATGGTCGCACTGCGATGGGTGAGACATGTACAATGCGGAATTCTAACGCAAATCCGAAATTCAGTGCCGAGAAAATAGAACACGTTCGGTGATTTGTGATTTTCTGCTATCAATGCAGATTTTTTATGCGATACGGGATGTGAAAATTTGCAAATTTATGATTTTCAGCGGTTTAGCAGTGATGATGAATGGCATATGCAAATGGTAGAGCAAGGTATTCCAATGGCCTACCTAACTTCAGTCGGTGAAGGTACAGCTTCTGATATCAAAGACTCAATTTGAATTTTCTACACAAGATTACTACTGGAAGCGACTTAAATAAGTTACTGAAAAAAATTAGGCTTAAGCTGATTGCAATCGGTCATGAGGTTTGAATGCTAAATTGGATAATATATTTTAGACATTTTGGAGTATGCCTCAATGACAAAAGTTGCAGAATTTTTTAATTTTAGCACAAAAATGTCATGTAAAACGATCGGGAAATCTGTTTTTATTGAGTTGCAATATAATCTTATGTATGTGGGTCGATCAAAGTTTTTATTAATAAGTCAAATTCTTTTTCAAGTTCAGTTAATACAGAATAAAGGAGAAATATTCAGCTATGCTTCCTTTTTACCGAATGCGAATTGCCGGGTCTTTCGTTTAACACCTGCCATACTATTTTGTACAGTCTCCTTATCCACTTTATTCGCCGCAGAGCTCCAGTTTGCTTTGAACTGTTTCCCGCTCACAACAGCTTTTTGAGTCTTCTTAAAGTTCCGCTTGACAATGGCCCAATATTGTTCGATTGAGCGGAGCTCTGGTGTGTTGCGAGGGTTCTTGTTCTTGCGCACCACTTGAAAATTGTTGGCAACAAATGTAAACGTTGCTCTTCAAGCCACAGGTACAGATGGCCTGTGACACCACATATTTCGTTGCGAACTTTGACAGTTTCCCCGTCTGGTTGCCGTATAAAATTCTTGTTAAGAAGCTGTTTAAAGTCTGCCTTGACGTAAGTTTTATCGTCCAGTACCACGCATTCAAACTTTAGCAGCATCATCGTGTATAACACTCGCGATCGTGCTTTGGCCGACGTGTTTTGTTTATCGTCGCGATTTGAAGTCACCACTTTCTTGTAAGTCGATAGTCCAGCTCGTTTTTCAGTTCTATCCACGGTTGAAGGCGCAACTCCCAGCTTCTTTGCGACTCTCGGACGGAGACGTTGGTCGAAACAGCTGGAAACTCTTTTTGTCGTCGCTGTTTTGGGATTTGGGTTTGCCAGTCACGGTTTGGCTATGTGTCCTTTGAAACGGAGCTACCTACCTATGCGCCTGCACACGGTGACTGCTGAGAAGGAAAGAGGGCGAGTCGTATTGGTTGCATGCTTACATCGAGACTTGCGGTTATTCGTAGCGAGCGGTTCTGAATGCGGTAAGATACACGACGGACATCTCTAGTCGAGAGGTATTAATACCGCACAGCTGTGACCTCCAGCTATCGCTTTTCCCCTGATCCAGCTTTCCTGGCTGTCGACAAACGTTCACCGAACACTTTTAATACGTTTATAAAAGTTGATTTAGCCACATATAGTTAGTTTGGATCTTCACCATGCACGTGCAAAATTTTGATGCATTACTTCTCTTCATTCGACGACATTTTGATAACTGAAGTGCTAATCTCAAAATCAAAATAGAAGCATGATTCTACTACACGCACACATCTTCAAAACGAGGGGTGTGCAAGATTTTTTAATGCACGATGAAGGGAAATGCGTCAAGTTTAAGTCGACCAAATTTTGATTGAAACACCTTTTATGCTCTACCAAAATAATCAGGAACCCTTTAAATGGAAGGCCACGACTGAAGCTCGTGGCCGGAGACATTACACTTCCAGGGAATCGATCGCATGTGTGCAAAAAGTGTACGAATCGATCCAGCCAGGACTTCAAACAAAATTAAAGTTGAATTAAACCACTATTATTATCAGACGATTGATAGAGACAAACCTGCTTGCACATCAATGACGTTTATCTAAGGTTCGGCCCAAACATTGCTGAGCAAGCGATTGCACTATGGATTTTTTTCAAACAAGGACAAGCGTTCAAAAATATTTTCATTATTTTGATATGGATTGTATAAGCTTGCGTATGATGTGGATGATATGGATTGTGTAAGCGGGATGATTTTGTGTCTTTTTGAAATTCTGATGCCTTCTAAGTACTCCAAAATGCCCTGAATGGTCTATTGACTCAATGTAGTTTGATACGCATCTTCCTAACGTATACAATACATCATCGGTACCTCTACTCAAGCTAACACACAACCATCAGCCATAGTTGCAGATACTTGATGGTGACTTGAATAAGTCATATTACAGTTATTTTAACAAATTTGTAAAAAGTGCGCTACTAGGGTAAATAGCTCAATGATAATTTGTACAATAAGGTTACAATAAGATATTC
>JASCZW010014432.1:0-22948 GCA_034211315.2 Aedes japonicus
AAATACCCACACCGTGACGAAAAACAGCAGAATCGGAAAAAGCCGTGCCCGGAGGATGTACGACCAGAGGTTAATGAACCAGTCTGCTGCGTAATGGACGATGAGACATACATCCCAAGTAACAATTCAAATGCAAATTGGTTTTATTCATGATTTATGGTAGTTTTATCAAAGCATTATGGAGATCATCTGGTTTTATCAGGGAATTTTCCAAGTTAAGGTGGTTTTAATTGATTAATAGTTCTTAAGAGTGATTAAAGAACACTTGAAGAAACCTCCAGAAAACTACATCAATTATAAGTGTAATTCACCTTATAAGTAATTTTATAAGATACTTGAGTCTCTTCTCAAGACATCGATTCGCAGCTTTCATAAAACCTAATAAAAGTTTTGAAAAAGTTTTATGACATTCTTCTTTAAGATAAATGTATCTTGAAAATGCTGCCATAAAACGCTCTTAGAACCATTTGGTTTCGAATAAGAGCACATACTCTTGAGAAAGAACATTATGTGAAAAATAAACAAACTGGACAATGGACGCCCATAGGTGAAAGAAAATATAAAATAGTGGATCGTTCAAGCGGTAATTCAATAAAAACCTATCCAATATATTGAATACTCCTTCATCTCAGCCACCAACGACAATTTGTTTTTTACCATCGCTAGATTCCATTGGGTTCGCAGCCTACTGAGACTAACTTATCAGAAGGGTCTATGCGTTATGCGTGCTATTTTATTGTAACGAATCAAATTAAATGGTGCAATGTGCCGCCAGTTGAAAACCGAGAATCATAACTCATGATAATTGATTTTTTCCAGTTGTGCAAGTTAAACCTAACGTCCCAGGTAGTGCGTTATTGCCATGCGTTATTGTATGTCCACCACCCTTAAATCTAAAGTTGGAAGTGGTGCGCTGTAATTGCTCAGTGATCTACTACACAGCGCACTTCATCTACTTCATAAGGTTTAGCATATAGATCAAAAGGAAAAATCATTTTTCGCTCAACTGATGTTTCCGCCTTCCAGGCAATATTTATTATCTGTTATTCTTCCCAAAACCATTGTTAGCATATTCAAGTAAAATTTTCTTTTTGTTTTTTATCGACTTACGCTGGTGATTAAAAATATTAAATTATAAGCTGTAATTACAACTAAGAACAACAATTATGCATAGGCACTTTTGATTTGCACGCTCAAATTTTTTGTTTGTTTATGATGTGCCTTTTTCACACTGATTTCATGGCTATCTTACGAAAGACTTGTTTACCTTGAGCAATTCAAACAAGTTTTATTCCAGCGTAACTCATCTTTTCAAGGTAGAACAAATAAAGATGAACTTATCGCGTCTCAAAAAATCTTGTTAGTCTGTGCAAGAAATATACGTTTTATTTGCGTTTTATGGTAGTTTTAGATAAAACCATTGAAAAAATGGCGAGCGTGGCTATTCTGGATTCCCTCGGAACGGTAGCCATTTTCATAAGTATGCTACAAAACTCTCATTTTTTCAATGGTACGAACAGACAATGCTGCTTACAATACATTTTGAAACATAAAATGGACTGCAGACACAATTTATTCAAGATCTAAAAATTAATCAGCCTTGTCACCTAATACTTGAATTTTCAACTATTTGTTTTTATTTTTTAAATAAGTCAATGTTCTAGCAATAATTCAGAGGCGCAGTAATATTTTCGAACTTTTATGTTATAAAACACCAATAAACTAAATGTCGTATGAAAAATTCATCAATTGCAGATGCATTCATGGTCAATTTTACAATAAATTTACATACGTCTCCACTTTGGAAGAGAAATATAGTAGCTTCCACTCAACCATAAACAAAAAAAATTCCCCATTCAGCAGAACGAATCGAAAAATGGATTCTTCGAAGCATATTTGTGACGGACTGGAAGTGTTCTTAAAGAGGAAAATTAAAAAACTATTATAACTTGTGGTAGTTTTATCATAGTTTTATGCATGTCTTGAATGTCATTACAAGTATGAACCTATAAAACTATCAGGTTTTAAGCGAACCTGGGAAATAGTCTTGAGAACCTCCTGTAGTATGGGCCTTTTGGAACTTAAGAGGGTTTTATGGCTGTTTTATCGATGTTATGTAGAATTTCTAGTTTTATGCGTGGTTTTATCAAATGAGTCTTGAAAACTTCTTCAAGTGTACCTTAAAATTGAATTTGTTACTTGGGATATGTGAAGGCGGACTTCAACCAGATTCCAGGATACCTGTATGTGGCTGCCAAGGATAGGTGTTATGTTCCTGAGAACCACCGGACACAGAAGATGTCGAAGTTCGCCAAGAAGTTCTTAATTTGGCTAGGGTTTGTACTTCGCGGAAAGCGGATTAAACATTTCGTTACCGCAAGCACCATGAATGAACAGATGTATTTGGAAGAGTGTTTCCAAACGCAGCTTCTCCCTTTCCTGAAGATTCACGACGATCCGACGATCTTCTGGCTGGATTTGGCATCATGCCGGATTTCCTGATGAAAGATCTGAACCCCCCAAACACTCCGGAACTGTGCACAATAGAAAAAAAATACTGAACCATTTTGAATGAGCAACCCCTAGGATGACCTAAAGTGGTGAAGAATGTAGAAGAAATGAAGAAAGCATGGGTTAATATGCTGTCGAATCTGAGGTCGTACAAAACCTTATGGCAAGGTTGAGGCCAAGGTTTCGAGCATTCGGATATAAAGGCGAAATAAATTAAATGAATGATGCCAAAACAAATTCTAGTCAAAAAGTCGAGTTATTAGTACGAGACACTGAAGAAGTCTGCACCGTGTAGAAGAAATACGCGTATCTGTCGAAGATAAGCAAATGTAGTTGGAATTAAATGGAGATTACTAATTTTTCTTCTAATTTATAGTTACAAGTATTCCACTAAACAGCTCAAACCCTCTAGGATTAAAATTCTAATTGTTTAAATTTTACTCTTTGAAAATTTTGAGATAATCGGATAAAAACTCGAATTTTGAGAATAAATTTTGTGTGTGGAAATTTTAAACGGTACACCCTTTATTCATCGAATAAAAAATGATGAGAGATCGTTTTCTAAATACGTACAGAAAAGAAATACACACCTTTAAATGGAAGTTGTCTTTTTTGTTGTTTTGTATTAACGCAACTATCTGCTTGAGGCTGGTTCTTTGCACAATTTAATAGAAGTTTTACTTGCTGCCAAGTGCACTTTTCCTGGTCTGCCTGACAGTTGTGCTCCTTTAACAGTCCCGGATTTTCAGTACTAGTTGTATTAACTTATTCGAAAAAAATAATACACTGAAAATAAAACATCTTGTGGATCAAGATGGACAAAATTGCCCTT
Organism: Aedes japonicus; assembly: GCA_034211315.2. Lineage (NCBI taxonomy): Eukaryota > Metazoa > Arthropoda > Insecta > Diptera > Culicidae > Aedes > Aedes japonicus. The sequence continues at coordinate 3,344 of JASCZW010014432.1, forward strand.
TTCCGAATCATGCGGCTTTTTCAAGATATGATTGAACAAATTTCAATGTTTGCGTGTCGCATTTTTTGCCACCTTTCCAATTTTGGGTGTTCATCTCAAAAACATTTGGCAAGTCTAATTTAACATAAGCCATCAAATAATGAATTGCAAGTCCAGGTATTTTCCACGGTTTTGTGAAAGAAGCTATCCACAACTATCGGCTAGACTCAGAAAACAACCTTCCAATTTAAAAACAGTGATGAAAAACAATATATCAATCCAGAGACCTTCGAATCAATAGAAAGTTATCTTTCTAAAGGGTGGAACGGTAATAAATAGGTCTAACACGATTAAGTGCACACTGATTAGTTTATTATATAAATTAAAAATCGTTAAAAATGTCTTTCTTTTTGAAGTTCAACGTCTACAAAACACAGGAAAATTATTAGATTATGGGCTTCCGATTATCCAAATGCGAACGGTCGGGCTTGACGTTTCACACCTCCCATCAAGTTTTGTAGCGCTGTTATTCCACCTAACGTGATATTAAATGACTATTTGCCTTGAACTGTTTTTCATTTCCATCTGTTTTTGAGTTCTCTTGAGCGTTCGCTTTAGGGTTGCCCAATATTTTTCAATTGGGCGCAGCTCCGGCGAGTCTAAAGGGTTTTTCTCCTTGGGTATGATTTGCACACTATTGGTGGTATACCATTCCTGAGCCATTTTTCCGTAGTTGCCAAGTCGGCGTGGCAATAATTTTGATTTTGCTTAAGCGCGTGCAAAATTTTGATATGCTGCTATTCTTACTTCGATGCCATTTTGACAACTGAATAGAAAATGTCAAAAACAAAATAGAGTCAACATTTCGTACGCATACAGCTACAACATGCGGGGTGTTCAATTTTTTAAATGCACGATTTAAAAAACTACGCCTAATTTGAGTCGACCAAGATTTGACCTTTCCATCCTTTAAGGTATGCGCACAGCAAAATCTAATCAAAATCTAGTTTATCAGCCACATCTATTTTATCTGTCAATAAAAAGATGTCACAAGTACTGCTAACGCAATGTCATTGTGTTTGTGAACGTATTTGCATACTGTTTGCTGTCACAAAGGCATTGTATTTTAAATGGCGTCGGAAGAACAACAAGTGCGTGAAACAAATTTGCACAAAAGCCTGGAAAATCCGTTTCTATCGCATCATCGACATCGGTTGACTCTCGACCGGTTGACTCTCGATCTGTCTGCAAGCGGAACGACAACTTCAAACCCCAGCGGGATTCAGTGCTTCGGCTGATTGAGCAATACCCAAACCTTTCGATCCGAGAAGTGACCAAAAGGACCAAAACATCGTATTCTTTCATTCAATGAAGAAAGCGGCAGGATATAGGTCGTTCAAGGTAATAAAAACCCCAAACAGGAACGAGGAACAGGAAACAGATTCTTGGTCTTGAGTTGGCGAGGTTCTCGAAGTTGTCTAAGTTCTTTAAAATGTATATTGTTGTGCAGGCTGTTTGTAAAATAGCAAACTCTTCATAACAACAGGTACGATTAACCAACAAATTTCTGTCACAAGTGTCTGCAAAAACGGCTTCGACCCTTCATCCAAAAGCACACGAGTTTTGTGTTGTTTTGGCCTGATTTGCAGTCTTCCCATTGTGAAAGCGGCTGTATGCAGGAATCATTGTCAAGATTGTACCAAAGGACTGTAACCCTCCGAACACCCTCAAACTTCATCCAATGGCAGGATATTGGGCCATTGTGAAACAAAACCTTGGAAAATCCAAAACAGAGGCAAAAATGAGAAATATTTTGCTAAAAAGTGGGAAAATGCTTCCAGAAAAGTGACTTAGGAGACTGTGCAGAACTTAATAGATGGTATCAAACGTAATGTTAGAGCATACGAATTCAACCAGTCCGAATAATAATACTTTAATGTAAATGAGTTATAAATTAACCCTTTGTTACGGTGTTTTTTTTTTTTTGCGGATTTAGAAATAAATAGATATAATGTTATACTGCGAGTATTTCTTTGGCTAGATTTTTCTGTGCGCATACCTTGAAGCTTCACAACAAACATTTTGAAAATTATAACCCCTATTTCGTTAATAAAATCCCAGGAAGAGGAGCTCAGCGAAACCCCATTAGTGCATAAACCAGAGCAAAGACGAAAAAGTGTTCCACTACAGGTGGTCTCGAGCTAGAAAAATTGTAGAAAAAGCTTTCGGGATTGCATCGGTTCGATTCCGCGTTTTGCAACGGACATCTGAGCTTCTTTCAGAGAGAGTGTCTTTAATAGTCCGCGCTGTGGATATAAAAATACAAAAAGCCGATTCTACTTTAAAATAGATTAAAAAATAACCAAAATATTCAAGGCGTATCAAGATGTGTATAAAATACAAATGCAGGATCCTTGGCTCCAAGATGCCTGTTTCCGAATCAATGGTGGATAAGTTGTATAGCTCATCTGACGCGAGGACGATCAGTTGCTCTTGAGACATTCAGAAAATGATTTTCTTTCAAATTTCCTGCTCAAATTTGTTATTCGAGTGCCTTAAAGCCATCGCACATTTGTTGTAAAAGGCTGTCTTCAGGCTATAACGTCTCCAGCAACGAGTTGGAGAATTTGTGGTTTTTAAGTTTTGTCAAAATATTTAGTCCTAAGCTAGTAATAAAAAATCCCTGATCCAGACTCGGATGAGGAATTACAATGCAGAATATTACCCCTACTTTGAAGTTAACTTTTCGCTTCCAATTTCCCGCCTTCCACTACTTTTGTAAATTCTCCTAAAATTAATTAAATGGTCTACAAGAGAATGTTTTAAGCGAATTAAGATTTTACCTGCCAGCGGCTCTTTCAACCTGTTAATCGTTTGTTTTCACCGTCTCCTCTTCCAAACGCAGGTCGGCTGCAACAATATCACGGGCTTTATTTGTGGGTATCCTTACTCAGAAGATCGGGATTAGTTTGGTCCCATGACACAGGATGTTGCTCCCACAGCTCAATCAAGCGGATTTGTTTCTGGTCCATTTTTACTTTCAAAATACCGCGAGAAAATCAAACCAACTGCCAAAAAAATCGACCAACAAACTATCAACTATTCTGTCAGGGTGGAATAGTTCATAGCCTACAACTATAACATAGAAACTAGCGCTAGAATGTACACACGACAACGGGCACGGTTTTATATCATAACGTCAAACTATAGCTTGAAAGTCATAACCTAGGACAGGACCTGCCAGCTGTTAGTGCAAAAGCAAGACCATTTACCTGTCAAAAAAGACCGTTTTTTATTGGTCGAAAGGAGCGTGCGTCCCCGCAACATATCTCTGGTCCTCACTAGTTCCTGCATCTGCGTACTTAGCTGGAAGTGCAGCCTGAGCACTGTTGTCCTTCTGACTTCAGCTAGATTGAGGAGGTGCGTGTCGAGGTGGCAGCCGCACCAAGGCGATGTAGGCAGCGCGACCCGGGTAAGCAAGGTGCATGCTGAAATCTTACCCTACTACGAAATATGGAAGTATTCTTTATACGGTATATAATTTCAGATCATCCATGGAGTTCCCAAGTATTGTATAGTAATCTTAAATTATTTTTTCCTTCGTGACAATGATAATACAGGTCTGTCTACAATTGCAGCAGGACCACAACCAGCAGACATGCAGATAATAAGTTAGTTCAGATATAATTTTTGTTATCATTTCGTATTGTTACACCCCTTCGCAATATTTGTTATGCTATTTCAGCTTCACATTTATCCGGTTTTAGCCCATACTACAGATTCTTATATATTTTTTTTTCTTTCTTTATCCAAACAAATTTAATGATTCAAAAACTAAAACAATAAACAATATGATCCTTCATTTTCTATTGCACAGTTATAAAGAATTATCCATGGGCCTAGTGGGATTCAAGACATATCGGAGAATTCAAATTCTCTTCCTTTTTTTCTCTTTCTTTTTTTTGTGGATTTTTTAAGTTTCCCTTTTTGGGCAGTAATCATAATCATATGAAATTTATTTCGGCTTACTGTTAGCTTAAATATCCTTTGCCATTCTGCAGCCTGCGATAAACTTTCCGTTATTACATCACTTTAGAAATTTTCGACATTTCAGAGTTTATATCATCTTACTTCGCAGCAGAAGAGGCGAATAGCTGCATTTTATTTTAATATGTATATTATTTAGTATCTCATTACAGCATCATAATATTTTCATCATATCATCACTGCATATTTTTTATAATCATAAAAAATTATTTATTAAAAAAATAAATAATAATAATTTTTCATTTTTCATTTTTTCATTTTGCAGCGTTTGGTGGGTTTTGGGAGCGCAAGTCAATCCAAAGCCGAGAGTTAAGAAGGGGTAATGGCGAACTAGTCTATGCGGACCACTTGAATACCATGGGAGAGGATAAGGATTAGGTTAGGGCAAGGGGTTTGTAGAGCTCTTGGAATGAGATGGCCGCGTTGCTACAAAATGACCTGAAATGTTTAATGTGTTTATGTTCATCGCAAACATGTATGTTGTTAATAAAATTTCCGTGTTATTTGATTTCTGTTTGATTTCTTATAATCTGACTGATGATACTTCTCTTTGTGTGCAGTCTTTGCATCCTTTCCTTACAAAAACTGCATGTAGGTCATGGTTGGGAAGGTCCTTTGTACTTTTGTCGTTCCATTTCACCGCCATTATCGGCTACTTAGACCGCGTCCGGTGCTTGAACTTCACAACCACTCGGGGCCATAGTGGTTGCCAAACCGCCAGCATAGAGTTAGTAGCATAAAAAAAGAAGAGAAAATATATGTTAGTGGCATGCAGGGTGTATATGAGATTATTGGTGATACTTTCACAACGACTCTTCGTTTCTTTGTAATTGTAATTGTCATCGTTCAGTGTATAGTCCGTGCTTTCCTGCTTAGATGGCGTATCCGGGGACTCACCCCCAGGTCTATACACCTATAGTCCTTCCCGTTGCACACGTCAGCTCGTGCGATACTCTAGATGGGTGGTAGTATCCGGGTCCTCCACTGGGTAGGCACAAGCGTCCGTCCAGTTTCTGGTACATTAATTCGTTTTTTATGCCTGAATGAAGTACTAATGCTTAAAAAGTTATAAGGAAACCCGTGTAAAAACAACTGATTACTAGTTATTGATATTGCGCTCAATTGGCCATTATGTATAATAAGGATTTTATTCCGACCTCTTGAAAATATTGCAAACTTTTGAGATTGGGACCAATGTCCATATTTGTACCTTTTAGATTTTGGATTATTAGTAATATTACCTGAACCTATCTTATTCTTTTTTTTTTAAGGTTTACTGGCGGGACTCTGAATAGAGTAGAAACCTCTACGCCAGGCCTTTGATGATATCGTTGCGTAAATTTTTTCGAATCATTTTGCCAGCCGTACACGGAGCATGTCGTCCAAAAAGACGCTGTTGCAAATGATTCGGAAGGAGCCACGTTTGAAAAATTTGAGTCCGTTCGTCTTTTTCGTCAATTGTCTTTTTGTTATTTCGTTAGTCAGTGTTAAGTTTACAAGTTTAATACGGAGTCTTTTCTTGTTAAGATCGTGATATGTGGCATTTATGTGCTATGAAAGTTTTCCGAAGAAGTTTTCTCGAACCAAAAATAAGAAGCTAATCTTAAGCTGTTCCTGTTACTTGTGCGTTAGAGTGATATAACTTAACTCCTTTTGAAGCATTTCACCAGCCGTGCAAGGATCATGTCGTCCATAGAGACGCTAATGACACTGCCTCAAAATGTCTTACATTTTCAATTTTGCTTCACCTTTCTCTCAGTTCATGTCCACTGTTTTGTATGGTGTCGTTTCGTCTTTTTGTTATTTAGTTTGTCAGTGTTTTTTTCAGTTTTCTGCAGTTTAGAATGTCATTTATGTGCTGTGAAAGTCTGCTTGAGCAGTTTTCTCCAATCAAAAATCGTCGAGATATTTGAATTCTACCAGTTTTAGTCATGTCTGATGTCTCAGTAGTCCCAACAGTATAATTTTAATGGTTTACTAATGGGACTTATGAGAGAGAATCTTCCTTTAAAAAAAAATTGGGAGGACGTTGCGTCTTTTTATGCTAGAAATGTTAGAGGACATTTCGTAACTTCTTCAGTCGTTAATAGGTTAATAGATGTCTAGTTCTTATGTGCTCTGAAATTCGTCGATGTATACCTCGTCTAACTTCTTTTGGATGCCCTATCACTTTGTCCGCCTTAGTCCGTTCTTGTCTTCTGCGTAATTCAGTTAAATTCTATAGTTCTGTGGTGGAATCGTTTCCGTTAACTTGTCTGTTCATTGCCTTTTTTTTATTTGTCCAATACTAATCTCTAAGTCGTTTAATCGTTTCAAAGTGTGACAGCAAGTGCAGCCTAACAATCTTGCTCAGCTATTAGATTCACTTTTCGGTGGCAAAGTAAAGCTTCATCACGCCTAGTCCCTATCTATTATTGAAAAATTATCGAGGAAGAAGCCGTTATAAGATTGTTTGTATACCATTGTCATAATGTGTGGTATTTGTATTATAACTCTTTGAAATGAGAAATAACAAAACAAGAATGGTGCCACGTTCGTAGTTTTAAAACTTCTACTCAGTGAATCCAACAGTCGGTTTCCTACAAATGTCATTAATCTTGAATACATTGTGTACCAATATATACCTGTCTAGCTAGATTTATAATTAAGCGTGGCTTCGGCTCATCATGTCAAGGAACGCTAAGAAAGGTGTTGCAGTCAAGAGGAAATCACACTTCATTATGTCTGAGGAGAGAGCCCCACCAGACAGCATCACAATTCCAGATTTCCAGACAGGACGTCCGTTGGATCACATCCGTAAAATTAGTGCATCAATGCCAGATATGTGACGCGGCATAAAATAAAAATAGTCAATATGTGATACCATCACGTCAGAATATGTCTTTGGTTACCATCCCAATACGAATGGCGTAGGCCCTACCATCGCGGCCAGATCACATACTCAAGGGTAGGGGAAAAAAAAAATAATTGATGAAATTTAATACTTCAAGATTATAGGAAATTGATTCCAGATAGTACAGATATTTTATTGCATTGTATCTTGAGGTGTTTTCCTTTTAATGTAGATCATTGAATATAAATAAAATTATTGAATGCTCTTCAAATCTACTGTTTATGTTTATCCATATGTCATGAATACATACATATTTTTTAATTTTTAATGTATAATCAAATGTTTAATGTTTTATATATTTGCAAAATCATCTTCACATTCCAGAGTAACAATCATCTGCCACTGATTGAGCTGTAAAGATGCAACAAGCTGCATATTCTTATCATATGCCTATTAATACTGTTTTAATTATTTCATCATATTATTTAAAATTACAGAATGACGAATTGCAACTATGACATATTAATTAAATATTCTAGTATATTTCTGTGCTCTATTACATATAGCATCAATTGAATATTATGATTATATATATAATAAATACTGGGTTGGGAGGGAGCATCAGGGTATCATTCAAGCTGAAACTGGACGATGGTTTGATTGACTGCCTTAGTCTAGGAGGGAATAAATGGCATCATTTTCTATATCCTACCGATTCGATTATGATGCTGTGAATTATACTCCAGCAGTTTCAGTGAGATTGACGCGCCCTTCTTAACAAGCCATCCTGTAGAAAGCTGAATAAGTATTGCGAATTGGTTTACTCGATTTGTTGGATCGTATCGTTCACGGAGAGAAATGAGTCTTGTTTGAAACAACCAAAACTATGGTTGAAATGCAAACTCTGGTTCTGCTTGAGTTAAAGTTGATATTTGTTTGCTTCAAACTCGCAATTGTAGTTGAAGCAAACCACTTTTTCTAGTGATATCTACTCAGATAATAACATTGTTTCTAATTTAATGTTAGTTGATTAGAAGTGCAAGTCTGCTTATTTTCAACGTTAAAAATGATTGTTTTAACCAAAAAGTTAATTGCTAGAAACAGTTCTGTTTTGCTGATTCAAACAATGATCTAAGGTTGAAATAACCCGAATATTTCGTAAAAATGGCCATAGCTTATGGTTGGTTAAATACCAACCTTAAATATGATTGAGAACAAACTAGATGATTAGTTTCCCTCATCTGATGTCAGCAAAATTTTCTATCAGCTGTTTGTGCGGGGACATTTCGCGAGTCCGGAGTAAAATTAGTGATTTAGTGCGATTTATGATTCACAGTTATCTACAGTTTATTACAGTTATCAATATTTTTTATTGTTTGAAAATAAATAAAATGCCGCTTAACCGGGAGAGCATAAAGTGATTTTTTTTATTCTTCCATGAGAACTTAACTGGAACTAACCGCATAGTTGTCCATGCCTTATGCCGTAACCCAGCTAAATAAATTCTTAATAAATAAATGGAACGAAAAATACGGGAGCTGTAGTGCTAATTTTTATTTTATTTCAACCAGTTGTTTGGTTATTTCAAACAACACCGCTGGTTTCAATTACCGATTCGATGTTTATTTCAAACAACGAGTTTGTTTCTTTTGCGCTAAATTTTGGTTGGAACAAGCGTTGAGTGTTGTTTAAATTTACCTAAATTTTATAAGCTGTCAAAATCGAAGAACCAATATCATGATTATTTATAACAAATGTTGGTTAAATTAAGGTTGAACCCCGCATCAAAAACAACCTAAATTTTTAGTTCTTTCCAAGCATTCCGGTTTGTCAAAGTAAACCAGTAATGTGCTTGTGCATATTTTAATCTCAAAATTTGGTTGATTCAACCTAAACTATGATTGTTCCTGTTCCGTGTTGGAAGGAGATTCTCAATTTCCCGTGGATTTCGCGTGAGCGTCTCTGCTTACGGGTCCACCCCTCCGTTTTTGGCCCTTCATACAGTGATATTGTGAATTCAGATCGGTGACCCAATTTGATCTTGCTATTAAGTGGAGCTGCATCCGAGCCAAGGGCATGAAGGGATGGTGCCTACCATACATACATACATACATACATATGGCTAAAAATTGTCACAAAGCGCTTTTTCATAGAACATCATAATGAAAGAGTTCTATACAACAGAAATACGAAATTTAATAGATAAATGCTATAATCACAGTATGTCCGCCTAACACCGCCTGTCTGTCTTATCTACAGCTTATCTAGTTTTTTAGATTTGTACCTTCAACAAATTTACGCGGCGATGCAAATCAGCCTGGATGGCGACTATTTTTGAATTCCTGCTACCCTCACACGCATTTGAATTCAAATACAGAAAACAGCAGCAACACCGTCGGGACTTGAAAAACAATTGATCTGTCATCACCACCCATCAGTCTTCGTCAATTACCTGGGAAATCAACAACAGCTCATGAAAAATAGAAACTGATTTGCTCCAACAACACCCCCACGAATAAAATCTCCGATGTCGATGATGACAGTTAGACCTTGCGATGGCACCATCCAATCGTACATCTAAATTCACAGCGAAAGCGAAAGCCAGGAGAAAGGGCAAACTTGCACAATAACTGGGCTTAAACTGTTACAACAATGACAACGCCCTTGAAGAGGCATCCTCTCATCATCGTCATCATCGACCTCATCACTGTCGTGTCCTTTTTTTCGCACGCTCATTCCTCATACCGTTCATACGTGCATAGCCTCCCAAGTGCCACGACCTCCTTCTCATAAAGCGTAGAACGAGTAGAAGCTCCGTTCACTCATTTTAGGAAAGTCGTCTCTTCTCTGTGATGTCGAGGATGTCGGCCACAAACGGAATCAATTCGAAACAATGACGGTCAAAATAGCATTCGCTGGATTGATGGAGTGCGACTCGTAGCCAAAGAGAAGGGATAAGGGGAAAAACATCACATGTTTTTGTAGTCGAATTTGTTAAGGGTGAAGGTCGTCAGATTCAAATAATTATAAACATCATAGCCGACTTCAATCTTGAATAGAATACTTACTAAACCGCAGTGAATAAGTTAAAATATGGCATGTGAAATCTTTGAAAATTCGTTGATTTGTGCCTTCAAAAACTTGAAGTGGTGATGCATGGTGACGGCAATTGTTTATATTTTAGCACCTTCACCTTAAGGAAATAAGAAGGGTGATAGGCCTACAGTCGAGCATAATGAAGACATAAAATGAGTTGCAACTCAGATGACATGACTGTTGTCACACAAAAAACTGACAAACGTCAAGTACGGTTATGTTCTTTGAGATACAACTAAATCGTTTAAGAATACTTTAAAACCAGTTCTTCTGCGTTCAATTAAATGTTTTAGAAATCATTTTCTTCCACAGTTATTAATTGCAAGTATATTTTCTCATGAAAATACAGGAGCTTCTAGTGCCTTCTTCTTCTTCTAGTGCCTTATCTTCACGTAATTTTATTATCACCTTTGTATTGGTCCCATCTCATTGTTCAATTCTGGGCAGTGAGAAAGCGGACTCGCTTGCAAAAGTGGGTGCTATTGAAGGCGATATTTATGATCGAAAAGTTGCCTTCAAACATTTTTTTCCTATTTTTCGTCAACTGTCACTCGTCAGCTGGCAGTATATATGAAGTAAAGCATATTTGGGGCAATGGCAACATTCTATCATCCCAAAGGTGTCGAAGAGATCTTGGTTCTCGAGACTTCATTCGTGTAATGTCTCGCCTCATGTCCAATCAATATTCTTTGAACGATCATTTATACCGGGTTGGGCTGAGCGACAGCAATATCTGTGAGTGTGGACAAGGCTATCAGGACGCAGATCACGTTGTTTGGTCTTGTGTTGAGCATCGTGGATTCAGATTTGAGCTTTATGATTCCCTTCGAGCTCGAGGTAGACAACCCAATGTGCCAATTCGAGATATTTTGGCTGTACGTGATTTGGAGTACATGAAACTCATTTATGTATTTTTGACTAACATTAGCTAATTTGTACACATTAGTTATTTGTAATCTCTTTTAACCTCGAGACGGCCGCGAGTAATCGGTTATATCCCCCTAACTGTAGTTTTAAGATAAATGATGTATAAAAATATGAAAACTTGGCTCTGTAAAGTTGATTCGTTTGAGCCTGTGCAAATAAATGATTTATTATTGCAAGCAATCTAGGCAAACAACAGTGAAACAAAATGTGAATTGACAAGGAGAACTCATCTAAGGAATGTATCAGAAATAAGTTATCCACGTACATTTGCGTTGTACGCGTGTATTTGTGATGGTTTTAATGTGCTCAGCATATCAGGCTGTGCGATTGACTGTCATCTTTCGTTTGTTTACATGTTTGAACGGTTTAAATTCTTCGTTTTGAAAATGCCGCGCATTGAAGTAGACGAATTAAGGTTTTAAACACATGGATAAGTGAAAAGTGTGTAACTATGGGACAATTGGTGAAGCACTTTGGAATTTATCACGCGAGTGTAAAATCGATTATAACCGAGTTTGGGGAACACTGTTTTTTGGATGAACTGCCAGGAAGATACACAAAATCCCGATCTTCCAATCCTAAAGTGGATCAGATAGTAGAAGCTCTAATTCAGGAGAACAACCTGAAGACCTACAAGAAGCAGAAAATCGCAAAACAAAGTGTAGAACAGAAGCAACAAGGGCCCGGAAATTATATTCGCGAGTTTTGCAGCAACCGGATGCATGTTTTTTTATGGACGACGAGACCTATGTCAAAGAGGACTCAAAACCCCTTCCAGGTCCACAATATTACAATGCCGTCTAAGTTGAGGATGTAAGCAATATAGACAGTCTGCGGAAGAGATTGCTGTCTTTATATCAGAAGCGTAGTTCCCCCTAGTATTGTAGAAGCATAGTAACGTCAACATATTACCAAATATACTATATTAACAATATAAGTCACTTCGCTTATTTTTAGGCGACCCTCTTTTTGCGCTTGTGGCGCCATAAGTGAGAAGCGCGGCAACTACTCAATGCACACGCTCAAACTTAGCTATTCAATTTCCGATTTACCTAACGTAATATTCCAAAAGCTCTCAGCAGACAAATTTGAATAAATCACAAATTGTTAAACTAAGGCCCCAACTAAGAAAACGATTTCCGAACAACTCGGCGCAACTTCGACTTGTTGCCAGCTGCGAATGTCATGACAAAAGCAACTATGGTTTGCTGCAACTTGAGCAGGATAGGAAAAAGATCGTCTTTTGGAATGAAAGCGAGATTTACGGCTTGCAATTACTATTATTGATTACCATAGATTGATTTTCAAATATTACAAAGTAAAGATGCATTGATCTAATTAGATAAAGTTTTGGCATGAAAATGATCCTCAATTCACGCACTGAGAATCAACCACTTTTTTATCTTAGTTGGCAACAAATAGCTTCCAAACATTTTATTGTTGGCAAATGGTTGGGGCAAACACATATCAATCTGCTCTTTTGTTGCTATTGCTTTTCACGGTTTTTGAAGAAAATTGATTCCTTGGCCCTTACTTGTCAACCCTTACTTGTTGATCAGTTCCATTGTTATAGTTGTAACACAATAAAAGGGTTTAAAAAAAACTATCACTATGAAAAACGTCATCAAGATATTCTTATATCATGTTAAAACTCCGTAATCTAAAGAATGCATCAAAGTCATATTTTGACATAAAGGGCGATACGGTCAAAATTTGGTCAATATCAACTTGACGTATTTCTTTCAATTTTGCATTTAAAAAACCTGAACACCCCTCATTTTGAAGGTGTGTGTGTAGAATGTTGCTCCTATTTTGATTTTGGAATTCACTCTTCAGTTGTCAAAATGCCGTCCAAGCAAGAAGAGCAGCGTATCAAAATTTTGCTCGCGCATCGCGAAAATCCGAGCTACTCGCACGCAAAGTTGGCAAAATCGCTTAAAGTTGCCAAATGAACCGTTACAAATGTAATTAAAGTGTTTGGGGAACGTTTGTCAACAGCCAGGAAGTCTGGATCGGGGGGAAATCGAAAACCGGAAGCCGCTGAGACGACAAAGAGAGTTGCCGGTAGTTTCAAGCGAAACCCTAACCTATCTCTCCGAGATGCCGCAAATAAGCTGGGTGTATCGTCTACAACCGTGCATCGAGCCAAAGAAACGAGCCGGACTATCGACTTACAAGAAGGTAGTGACTCCAAATCGCGATGATAAACAAAATACGACGGCCAAAGCGCGATCCCGGAGGCTGTACACGACGATGCTGACGAAGTTTGACTGCGTGGTAATGGACGACGAAACCTACGTCAAAGCCGACTACAAGCAGCTTCCGGGACAGGAGTTTTACACGGCAAAGGAAGGGAAAGGTAGCAGATATTTTCAAGCACACGAAACTGTCAAAGTTCGCAAAGAAATATCTGGTTTGGCAAGCCATCTGTACCTGTGGCTTGAAAAGCAGCATTTTCATAGCTTCCGGGACTGTCAACCAAGAAATTTACGTGAAAGAGTGTTTGAATAAACGTCTGCTGCCTTTCCTGAAGAAACACGGTTGTTCCGTACTGTTTTGGCCGGATTTGGCATCTTGCCATTACGGTAAAAGGCCATGGAGTGGTACGCCGCCAACAACGTGCAGGTGGTTCCCAAGGACAAGAACCCTCCCAACACGCCAGAGCTCCGCCAAATTGAGAAATACTGGGCTATTGTCAAGCGGAACCTAAAGAAGACCAAAAAAACTGCTAAGGACGAGCAGCAGTTCAAGGCAAACTGGCTTTCTGCGGCGAAGAAGGTGGACAAGGTGGCTGTACAAAATCTGATGGCAGGGGTCAAGCGTAAGGCCCGGCAATTCGGATTTGGAAAAGCGGAAGCCTAACTGAATATTTTTCCTGAATTTTATACTAATTGAACTTGAAAAAGAAATTTAATTTAATTTAATTTAAATAAACGATTTCACCGATTTACACGCGTTTTCCCTTGACCAAATTTTGACCGTATCACCCTTTATCTGCGTTATTCTTAAAAGTGTACTGAAAAAAATTATATGGTTGTACCGACAATTAAACCACGGTCACAATTACCACGAAAATGACCGGAGACATTTTTTCATCATCACATTATTGACTATGGTCATGGTTACAGGCACTATTCTGACAATATTAAATCAACTATTTTGAATGGTCATTTTCATCCTTATCCCCAATAATAGTAAAATTGACTATCAAACTTTTCTCTGTGTGAGCAAACAATACTCTTAAAAAGAGTATATTAATTTTACCGTTTGATACACGGTATAATGAACTAACCAAATTGAAGAGTGATATATAATTTGCTTACCTTTTTTTAGCTGGTTCTGTTGGCAGCGCTACACGAGTCGCCTAACTTGTGTATGTGGAAAAAGGAAGTGACTTATATTGTCAATAGAGTATATTTGATATAACGCCAATACAACCCGCAATTGGTTCACGGAAAAGAACTTCGTTGAGAAAAAACGGAAAAAGATTTCGTCAAGAAAGACATCAATCCGCCAAATTGCCCTCAGCTTCGGCCCATCGAACGCTATTGGACGATTGTGAAGAGGATCTTTAAAAACTGAGAATATGCCGGAGTTCAATAAAATTTGAGCTTAGACGTCCAAAATGTGATGACAAGTGTCCGGAACTTGATGAAAAGTGTTTGATAATCTTCACAATGCTCAAGTTTAATCCCGTACATTAATGAATAATTTATTTGTTTTAATAAAATATCATTTGTTTAAATGCCGCAACCAAAAGCAGCAAATAACCTAGCCCCATTAAAATGATAATGTGACCCATTAACCTCGAGCTAGCAACGAGTAAATGTCAACCCTCTTTTACTAAAATTGGAAAGGAAAATTTTGTGTACAACAATATTAAATCTCGGCTCCGTAAAATGTTACGCACGCCTGAGCCTAACAAATAAACGAACTGATTAAAAAAATCTATTATTTATTTGATTTGAAAGAAAAATATGTGGATAACTTATTTTCGATACAGTACCTACAGTGTGTCTCACAATAAGTGTCACCTTTTTGCGGTCATGGTTTATTTCGGCTGGGTAATTTTAACAGCGGAATTGATTATACCCGCTTTGAGTGTATTCTTTTGACAGCTTATTGCTGAATATAAATAAGCTATTCCGTTTGTTTACATTTATCAGCTTACCACCCAGGTAACCAATAAGCATTAGCATATGCAGTAAATCAACCCTAAATCTGCATTTCAGATGCAACAAGCATTATATCAGCATCTTGAATGATATCTGTTGTAAAGTTGGATTTCAAATGCTATTCATATGCTTGTAGCCTGTAATAAGCATTTCTAAGGCAAAATAGCATTTATGAAGCATTATCATAGCATTGCAGTAAAGCAGCCGTATATTGGGCCAAAAGCGGCATTTATGTTGCATTTAAGGCGACTTAAATGCTTGATAGGCTGCCGTTAAGACATTTTGGTACTGCTTATTGGTTACCTGGGCATGGAAGCCATACGGGAGCAAGTTTTAAAAATACATTTGCAAGACCTTAGACCGCGTCAGATATTCAAAAGCCTTAAGGAATTCGGAGTGAGTAAGCGTTTTGTTTTTCGTATCTTGAAACGGTTCAAGGAAACTTGAAATGTCCACATTTAATACACAGGAGGTGGCAGTCGAACTGTCAGATCCAAGAAAAAGATCAAATGTGTGAGGGACGTAAGACATAATCCGGCCATATCTGGCCGTAAATTGAGAAAACAATTTCAAATGCCCCCTGCTTCAATGAACTGGCTCCTCAGACATGATCTGGAATGCAAGCCGTACAAGAAACAACGGGTTCACGGGATGATGCAGCGTCAAAAGCAAGCCAGGGTCCAAAGAAGCAGAAATCTTTTGGTTCGGCACGGTGACTGCGAGATTTTATTTTCGAATGAAAAGCTCTTCCTGTTTCAAGACAGTCATAATCAACAACATGGTCGTGTATATGGCAAAAGTGTTGCCAATATTTCGAGAGATAAACTACCTGTAGAGCGCTATCAGAATGTATTGAAAATCATGGTATGGAGCGCCGTTTCATGAAAGGTAATCTTCCTCTTCTTTCCATAGAACCTAACGTGAAAATCAACACTGAATATTACATCGAGCAGGTTTTGAAGAACCATCTGCTTCCTCATGCTTTAACGCTGTATGGGAACACTCCATATTGTTTCCAACAGGACTCAGCTCCAGCTCACAAGACAAAAACAGACACAAGCGTGGTGCGCGGAAAATTTGACCGATTTCATCACAAGCAACGGCCTGCATCTTCTCCGGATCTCAACCCACTTGACTGCATTGTTTGGGGTCCAACATATAGGCCCTACGAAAGGGCTTACTTAAGATCGATTCAAGAAACATTTGGTTGATGTTTGTGACCGAATTCCTCAGGAAATCGTGCGTGCCAGCTATCGCAGCGGTTTGCAATGCGTTTGCGCAAAGTAGTAAGTAAGTTGAATTAATATAGTTTATTTCTTTAACACGTATCTTTCAAATAAAAAATAAATGCTATGATTTGGTTGATTTGTTTTGCTGTAATCCAATTTTGTTTAAGTGATACCTATTGTGAGACACCCTGTATATGTTATTTTAAAGAAGTTAAGAAAATTCCTTAGCGTAGGATTTTCTCGGCATGATAATACCGTCACTATATTTATTATTGTTATGCTATTTAGCTCCCAGTAAACTAAAGGGTGATACGGTCAAAATTTGGTCAAGGGAAAACGCGTGTAAATCGGTGAAATCGTTTATTTAAATTAAATTAAATTGAATTTCTTTTTCAAGTTCAATTAGTATAAAATTCAGGAAAAATATTCAGTTAGGCTTCCGCTTTTCCAAATCCGAATTGCCGGGCCTTACGCTTGACCCCTGCCATCAGATTTTGTACAGCCACCTTGTCCACCTTCTTCGCCGCAGAAAGCCAGTTTGCCTTGAACTGCTGCTCGTCCTTAGCAGTTTTTTTGGTCTTCTTTAGGTTCCGCTTGACAATAGCCCAGTATTTCTCAATTGGGCGGAGCTCTGGCGTGTTGGGAGGGTTCTTGTCCTTGAGAACCACCTGCACGTTGTTGGCGGCGTACCACTCCATGGCCTTTTTACCGTAATGGCAAGATGCCAAATCCGGCCAAAACAGTACGGAACAACCGTGTTTCTTCAGGAAAGGCAGCAGACGTTTATTCAAACACTCTTTCACGTAAATTTCTTGGTTGACAGTCCCGGAAGCTATGAAAATGCTGCTTTTCAAGCCACAGGTACAGATGGCTTGCCAAACCAGATATTTCTTTGCGAACTTTGACAGTTTCGTGTGCTTGAAAATATCTGCTACCTTTCCCTTCCTTTTGCCGTGTAAAACTCCTGTCCCGGAAGCTGCTTGTAGTCGGCTTTGACGTAGGTTTCGTCGTCCATTACCACGCAGTCAAACTTCGTCAGCATCGTCGTGTACAGCCTCCGGGATCGCGCTTTGGCCGTCGTATTTTGTTTATCATCGCGATTTGGAGTCACTACCTTCTTGTAAGTCGATAGTCCGGCTCGTTTTTGGCTCGATGCACGGTTGTAGACGATACACCCAGCTTATTTGCGGCATCTCGGAGAGATAGGTTAGGGTTTCGCTTGAAACTACCGGCAACTCTCTTTGTCGTCTCAGCGGCTTCCGGTTTTCGATTTCCCCCGATCCAGACTTCCTCAGACAGCTGTCGACAAACGTTCCCCAAACACTTTAATTACATTTGTAACGGTTGATTTGGCAACTTTTAGCGATTTTGCCAACTTTGCGTGCGCGTAGCTCGGATTTTCGCGATGCGCGAGCAAAATTTTGATACGCTGCTCTTCTTGCTTGGACGGCATTTTGACAACTGAAGAGTGAATTCCAAAATCAAAATAGGAGCAACATTCTACACACACACACCTTCAAAATGAGGGGTGTTCAGGTGTAAATGCAAAATTGAAAGAAATACGTCAAGTTGATATTGATCAAATTTTGACCGTATCGCCCTTTACTGTGCATCAAACTTCTTCATTTCAGCAATATTTTGCCTACTACCCATTAAAATGAAAAATAAATCCCCCCTAGTATTAACGGTCAGGGAAGAAAAAGGATACCTTGCTGGCTCACCCAGAGACTCAAAGCAATAATGATTGATAACGATTTTCCATCCGTAATCCCCATCCCTCATCGTTGTCGGCTTGTTAAGGAAGCAGAAGGTATCGCCAAGTTTGAGCCTGAGCTTGATAAAATTTCAAACACTGCCGGCCGAAGTTTCTTTACCTGAGAACGGAAAAGCTTTCCCCCAGATTAGAAGAGATCAAAAGTCACACACAAAATTTAATGAAGCTGAAATAAGTGGTCCATCAGTATCACGTAATGACATCCCCTGTACGCCGAGAATACTCACCCTTTCACTGCCAATCCCAAGTGTACTGCGTGTAGTAGCACGAACCCTATCAGCAGCCACATTTTCACTTTGCACCCACGCCCTTCCGGCACTGATTTGTGTGTCCTTTGAGGTACCCCTGCCCGTGACCCGTGCACTATAACGTTGATCCTCCATGTGGCCCCGCAGTCGGCACGAGTCGTCGTGGTCGTGATCGTGATCGTCGTCTTCGTCGATTCAAGGCCTCTTCCATCACGTGCAATCTTCCCCTACGGCAGCAGCAACAGCAACAATAACAACAATCACAACAATCACAACAGTAACAGCTATCGAAGCCACCATCCCGTTTCATCCCGTTTCCATTGGTTACCACCGTCAGCCCCGCACAACATCACACTACTGGTGGTGAGATCACAGCCGGTTGTGACCGCACCATCTCACCTCGGTTGCTGCTTGTTGCGTTGTTGCCATGGGGATTCTACGACCGAATGAAATTTCAAATTGCCTCAAATCCACAAAATTATCACTGGAAAGCGCCAAGTTCGGTCGATCAGTTTAGTTATTCTTCCGGTCCACTTCACAACTGGTTGTATTCTGAGCACTACTGATAGGATGCAGATCTTTTTAAATGTTCCGCTTATTGGCTGTGGAACGTGACTCTTCTCCTAGTGCGGTGCATTTCTTGACGACGGTTGGCCTGGAAAAAGAAGAATGAGAAGGAGAAATCAGGATGACAGCTGGATCAGCAGTGGAGAAATAAAGAACAATTTAAATTTGTTTTTGGATTATTTATACCTGTCTAGGACGTGCCGTCGCACTAGGCATCACTGCGAGTGAAAAGTGTGTTTTTTCATTGATTGAGTTTTTTTATTGCATTTTTCGGATGATGGGATAGATCAATCCATGAAAATGAGCTTGCTAGAATGTTGTGTCGCGGCCATGGCCGTAGTCAGGTCTCTGGAAAATAAGGAACAGAGGGGTTTGTACTTCAAACTGAAGTTACAAGGGTGGACCAATAAGCCTTGGCTCTCACCACCCAGTGGCACCATCTATCGCAAGAGAAATTTACTTTCATATAGTACTGTTCCAATAATTATAAACACCGATAACAGACATCTTGGCTCGAATCTTTTTTTTCAGTTTACTGTGTAAATTTTTTGAAAGCAAACCGTTGGAAAATCAACGCTGCCTAGTCTAGGTTTCACCAAACTAAAATTGACAGACTATCAAATCTCGAGGCGAGCAAGTGGCGCCATCAACATACAATTCACCAAAACTAACGGAAACGAGCTGTGAATTTCAAAATGTCAGTTACAGAAATTAACACACGGAGGGCACT
>JASCZW010014433.1:0-22955 GCA_034211315.2 Aedes japonicus
CTCGCCTAATCAATCTACCACGGTTATTTCGAAGAGGAAGATCTTCTATCCGATAGCATTAGAGGCTTATGGGTAGCTTTGAGCCCGAGAAATTAATTAAACAGTCATTGTTTACGTTTTGTCGTTGCGCCTGTACGAAAATCTGTGGCTTAATTTAATCCAAGCATAGTGGCCACACGCTTAAATGTGTTTAGGCATATCCGATGCACACGCTAAGATCAGCCATACCAATATGGTTTTAATATCGAGATCATGAAAAGGCAAGATATTCGCATGCAGCAAGTACGTTACTACTTACCGATACGGAGCATATTTTTCCACAAATTTTACGCAAAAATATGGTGAAGCCAACTACAACCATGAGTATAAAAAATTTTTTTACACTATATAAACTGTTTAAAGTGGCAGCAAAACTTCATTAAGCAAAAATTATTCATCCAAAATTGAAACTGAAGACATAGAATAAAATGTTTGGTGGCAGTGTAATTTATCGGTTTGCAAAACTAGAGAATTTTGTTGCGCTACAGTTGTGTTATCAAACTTCCTCCACGAGACGATCAGCTAAAAGCATTAAGGCTTCATTACCTCCATTACTCAACAAATTTGTCGCTTGGTTGCACCAGACCTGCATCTAACTCCACAGGCCTAATTCGGAGCCGTTTACTAGGTGATCATAAATTCAAATTGAATTTTCTGCTTCAAACTTCAAACAACACCTTGTTTGTAAACTTTATAATATGCGATACCAATTGACCAGTTACATGAGAGCGCTGCTTGTCTCTACGCACATCAAATTGAAAACCATAATACGCACAAACAATCCATCAATTGCCGAATTAATCAATCAGCAATGAGCATTTTTCGAGGTGGAAAGCTTATTTCGTCTTTGTGAAGCCCATACCGGCTGGTAGGTACAGTCTCGAGTTGCGTTTCAATGATGGCATCGGTTTGATGTTTTTCGGATGAAATTGATCGGCTGGAATTAAATCTTGGACTATTTCCTGCCAACGAATCGAAGGAAAATTTAAAAACACCGCCAGCTCATTGACGAGATCGGCAATACTTTCCACGCAAAAACAAAAAGGTGTAGAAAACCCACCACTTGAGGGGTATGAATAACAGCGCAAACACCAACAATTTTCACCTGACTATGCAAACGCAGCTTGATTCTACCCATGCCTGCATGATTATGGCCAAACCATGGCGCGGTTAATGATCAACATGAAGTCTCGTCAAACATTGAAGGTTCTACCATAAACGTAGAAAAATTTGACGGAAATTTCAGCGGTAGTTTTGAAAACAAGCCAAAGCCGGGCAAAATGGCGGTTTCAACCACATGCGATTTTTTTCTGTGTAGGTCAATTGAAAGCGAAACCGGTTCGCTTCTGGTTCGATTCCACGTTAAATCAAAGGAGCCAACATTCTGCGATGTTACAACTGCGCTGTAAATCCTAATTGCCATTAAATAGAGCGCCATCTACAGGGTTTGGCAAAGAGTCGATTGCTCAGACGGCATGGAGGATGAATGATGCTTTGAAAACACCATGAAACCGAAATCCAAGTGTACTTGACGGCTTTAGATGGTTATGATAATGATGATGATGATCATAATGTTTGCAACATTACTCCACGCCTAGCCGCATTGAGAAGAAAAAGTCATCATCGGTCTTCGTCGTCAGCCAGTCGTCGTCGCCATGGTGCGGTTGCCGCAATGCCGCTTCTGTATTGCGCACGGCCGTAATTCTAGTGCGTTTGCCGGCAAATGTTTGATCGGAAGCATTAACCATGCAGTTTCCTCCAGCGGTTCGTCTTCACTCAATGGTGCCAGCAAAAGCGAGAGAGATAAATAGATGTACACTCACTGACACAGTTATCTCGCAGTTGGGTGCCTTATTTCTTTTATTATTGGCCATCACCATCTGCGGGATCCACAGACAACAACAACAACAACAACAAACAACGCCAGCAACAAACAAATCGGCATGCAAACAGGATCTGAACGGCACCAGTTGTCAGCCTTTACGCAAGATGTAAGCGCAAAATCTTCAATTCGCCACTTTTAACAGGTGCGGCTACTTTTTGGTGATGGGAGAGTGCGTTGACCGAATATGAGCATGAGTGCTTGACGATATTTTGTTTAAATTCCGGGCTCATTTTTTAGCGTTTCATGGCGAACGTGCACCTTTTGTTTAGTAGGTTATGTTTAAGGCCGCGCTGCTCTGCTAGGGGTGCAGAGAAAAAAGAGTCTTCGCTTATTTTCTTAGATATTTTGTCATTTAATAATTGAGGTTTTCACGGTTTCTTTTCAAAGCCAGGTTAGGATTTTTTGTCTTGAAAATCGACAATCCGCTCAGCTTTCTTTCTTCACTGAATCAACCGCATCGAATAGCAACCGGTTTGCAGTGAATTTCATGCAAGGCGATTTTCGATTTATTACTTTCGATTAATTTTGCAAACACGTCGATCACGGCGGTTGCACCCTTGCACCGATTTCTGACATGTGAGTTGAGAGAAAGAAGTTCATCAGCTCCGCTTTTTCTGTTAAGCTGATTCCCTTTTGAGATACCTTCGACATTTTTATTATCAATAATAACATAACTTGAAATTCGCTGGTTACCATTTTTATCTGCTGATTTGCATCACTTTCCTCTTCACTTGGGTCTGTCAATTCTATAATTTGTGAATTTGTCAAAAGTCCTCTCACTTTTGAGCAGATTATCACACAGGTCAGAAGGTCAAAAAGGAAAAGATCAAAAAAACCAAAGAAGAAACAGAACTGATTTCTTTTCAAATGCTAACCATTTGTTGACTTAAACAACACCAACTTTACTCAACAATTCCGAGATATATTCCTTACGGACTAAAACACTCATTCCAACTCGCAAACAAGCAGCCCAAAAACAGCATGCACAGTCCAGCAAATTACGATAAACAAAAATTAGGTCAATTGATTACAGTGACTAGGATGAAATCAACGACACATCAAGAGCAAGCCACCCGTGTTCCACTTCTCGTCACTATATCCGGCATCTTGTGATCACGCAAAAGACTAATCGTAGACGGCTATGCTTATCGACGAACGACCACCAACGGAACGTATAGTGGCTCGTTTCGCCCATTAATAATCAATTTGTCCAAATTTCCGCATCATACCTACGGTGAAACGGTAACAGGCAAACGCAGCCACATATTCTTGACCCAAATTTTTCACTACCCAATGCAAGGGATGGGAACGCATCTCGATTACAATGGCCACAACGCTTCCCGTCGATCGATCACCAACAGCTCGTGTGTTCACCGAAACGCCACAGGCAGAGATGATCGGGGAAATTCCGCTCATAAACCCGCAACCAAATGAGCCCAATGGTGGTGAACGGGACCGAAATCGTTTGTTGAATAAGAACTGCTCCCTAAGCTGGACGCCAATCAGTCACCCAATGACTGTTAAATCGGCGAGAGGAAAACGTGTTGATGATAACACGTTTTACTGGACAGCACTTTATTTGCGGCATGACAGTAGCTATCTCAATTTGTTAACGTGGTTGGTGTGTCAACCATATCAACTGGAATGGTGGACGGTATCTCATTGCATCACTTTCATTTAACACTTCCCGTGCATGCATTGGTTGGTTATGGGTACTGAAACAACAGTTGCATGGCTCCGAAACCGTCAATTCCACAAACGAACCGTCGTGGGCACTTTGCACACCGACAAACCGACATGAAACTTAATTCTTCACTATTGGCCAGGCAGTCCATAACGACCGATTCAAATGTGCAGCGATTCCAATCTTAAAAACCTATAGAACCATTTTATCTAGATCAAATAAATCCGTCCAGAATTTCTCAAACAAGGAACTTTCTTCATCAAGTTCTCAAGCTTCTGTTTGTTTGACATTTTCTTTTGTCATTCATTGTGTCGGCTGGTCGGTGATGCTGCTGTCTCCTGATAGAGCCTCGTGGTTCACGTTATTCTCCACCCTGCCAACCTACCAGTCCCATCAGAGGGGCGCGACCTCTCTGGATTATCTCAAAACTTTAGAAAAAAAATTACGTTTAGGCCGTGCATAAATTCAGCGAATGAATTTTAATTTTCGCCTTTAAACTTGACAGAGATGGAATACAATCGATTAAGTCTGCTACTCTGAGCTGACTTGTTTCTCTGAAAAGACGTGAAACTCAATTTTGACAGACATCTAACTCGAAATTCTTTGCTTGAACAATCACAAAGGGATTTGACCGATTAATCGATTATTTTCCATCTGTCATGTTAAGGCACCGTTAGCATTCCGACCAAGATTTTTTCTATTAGAACCTAACGCAGCAAACGTAAACAATGGCTTCTTGCGCAACTTCTCTCGTGGCGCAAAAGGTCGCCCGCGTAACCTCTCCAACAATTCCACCGGGTAGGTGAACTCTTCCCTCTTCGAAATGACCGTGGTGGATTGATGCAGGCGAGTTTTCAATTACGAGAAATTTGCAGAAAAAGCGTCATTGTTTTCCACAGTTTGTCAGTTAGG
Source organism: Aedes japonicus (assembly GCA_034211315.2). Lineage (NCBI taxonomy): Eukaryota > Metazoa > Arthropoda > Insecta > Diptera > Culicidae > Aedes > Aedes japonicus. Next base: position 4,521 of record JASCZW010014433.1, read on the forward strand.
CCCCTGAATGGAAAATCTTTTGCCGATTTAAACAAAAGCGAGAACTCTAGCTAACAAACTATGGACGAATCCAGCGTTGAAAAGAGGTTAGAAGACACAGAGTGGTGATAAATCTGACAGCTCCCATGCTAAAGCATAGGACGAACGTGTTTAACTGAAAATGTCTCAATCTGAGTAGTTTGGGATTTTTCTTCCATCATACGAACAAACCGCTTTTAATTAGAATTTTCAGAAGCATAGTAGAAATGTTCGTCCCCATACCGTTGTCAGATATATCACCCCCTCGGTGTCTTTCTTCTTTTTCAACCGGGATCCTTCCGTGAGAACGCGACGCGACGAGCGATTATCGTGCGACCAAACTCATAGAGATCTGGCGGACAGCGATTTTCCTGTAGTCAACGATCTCTGAACAAACCACGCCGCGCAACAGAATCATTGTTTGTAAACAATGCCGGTGTTCCTACTTCGGTTCAAATTGGAACAACCGAGTTCCCGTTAAATTTTTACTTTCTGGCGAATCTTCAAGTTCTACCGAAAACCTCGGTTGAATTCGGTCCTTTATGGCAGAGCGAGAATTTCGGCCGAAATAGCTTCGAATTTCATAGAAATATAACCAGTTTTGTTAGTTACATTGTTTATTGATGCAAACTCAATCCTCTCACATCGCTAAAACGTACATTCTCCTTGTTCGTAGTATCGGCAAAAAAAATTTACCTGACAAAAAAACACAGCACGGATAATTTCCGTAACAACACTCTACAACGCGCAACGCGTGATAGAATCATTACGTCTGATTTTTCAGGTTTTCGCACTGAGTCAGGCTAAAACAACCGAGTTTTTTCGGTAGACTTAGCCGTCACGGAATTGACTCGAAGCAGCGTGTGTTGACGTTTAAGAATATTCAGCGAACGCTCGGTTCAGTTTGCCGAGTATCTCTCGGTTTTCGTGTACCAAACTCTTGAATATCCCTGCTTTACCGCATAACTGGTCAGTTCATCTTTCCTTTTTATCTCGTCAAATATAACCGGCATGTAGCAAACCGTTACACGGGTTTGACTCGGAAAAAAAAAATAGTCACAAAACAGCATATATAACCGATTTATTCGGTTTCTTGTCGGCAAACCGATGTGGCTTGCAGAAAACGAACCTGAGTTCGGCATTATTTTCAAGTGTGTTGGGATCGCAAAAAGATGTTGCTCTTGAAGTTTATGATGATTCTAGGCGTGCAATCGATGCATTTGTTACTTAGGACCTATTGCAGTTGCGACGTAGTAGATTGGCCCATTGGTCATTTGGGCCAAAGTCAGAATGTATGACTCATTTTAATTACGGTAAACACTAATAATGCCCGCACTAGGGGCCACTATTATCTTTATTGTTGAACTCTCGTACCGCTCAATCCTTGCAACAAGCAAACATCTCGACTATAATGCAGCTCATCGCGTATTATGAGAACCAGCAACAACCGGCTACACATTCAGGCAACGTAATGAATAAAGAAACAACGCATCTCGATATTATATAACTTAAACCATTGCTGCATTGCAGGGGTGTGAAGGTCAAATGGGTGCTTCAGCTGTTTTTGCAAGACTCGTTTTCACCGATTCGATCCTTGCCAAAAACGTAGCACTGAATCGAACTAAAAATACGGCCATCATAATGAATGTCCTTGGCGAATCGCGTCGCCGAACTGGTGGCAAATTGGTGGTAAAAATGTTGGTAGTCCAAGCCATTGTGATTTATAATCGATAAGTCAACTAATACCGCTGTTGTCATGAAAACATTGATCTAAGTAGTGAGGACTATCTATTGGAATGGCAATTCAAGATTCTTTTTATCGCGTACTCGAGTTTGCTAAAGCGGATGCTACTGAAGCGTGATTCGATCAAAATTTGGTCGACTTAAACTTGGCGCATTTTCTTTCATCGAGCATTTTGCACACCTCTCATTTTGAAGATGTGTCGTGTAGCATCATGTCTTTATTTTGATTTTGAGATTCGCACTTCAGTTATCAAAAATGCCGTCGAAGGAAGACATGCAACGCATCATAATTAGGAACGTACATAGCGAAAATCCAAACTACTCTCACGCCAAGTTCGCGAAATTGTTGAATGTGGCTAAATCTAACGTTTCAATATATTAAAAGTGTTCGGTGAACGTTTGTCGACAGCTATGGTGCTGGATCGGGGGAAATCGAAAGCCGAAGGCCACAGTGAAGACAAAGAGTTGCCCGCTGTTTCGAGCGGAACCCTAATCTCTCCGTCCGAGATGTCGCAAAGAAGCTGGAAGTAGCACCTTCAACCGCGGATAGAGCTAAAAAACGAGCTGGACTGTCGACCTACATGAAAGTGTTGACTCCAAATCGCGACGATAAACAAAAACGTCGGCCAAAGCACGATCGCGGCAGTCGTGTACACGACGATGCTGACGAAGTTTGATTGCGGTAGTACAGAATGTTGAAACTTACATCAAGGCAGACTTTAAACAGCTTTCTGGTAAGGAATTTTATACGGCAACCGGACGGGAAAGGCGTCAGATATATTCAAGCACATTAAACTGTCAAATTTCACGAAAGAAATATCTGGTGTGGCAGGCCATCTGTACATGTGGCTTGAAGAGCATCGTTTACATTGCGACCGGAACCGTCAACCAGGAAATTTATCCGAGCGAGTGCTCCACAAAAACGTCTACTGCCTTTCCTGAAGCGACACAATGGTTCCGTTCTATTTTGGCCGGATTTGGCAAAAAGGCCATGGAGTGGTATGCTGCCAACAACGTTCAGAGTGGTACCCAAGGACAAGGACCCTCCCAACACACAAGAGCTCCGCCTAATCGCACAATATTGGGCCATCGTCAAGCGGAACCTTAAGAAGACTCCAAAAAGCTGCTGTGAGCGGAAATGTTCAAGGCAAACTGGCGTTCTGTAGTGAATCAAAGTGGACATGACAGGCTGTACAAAATCTCATGGCTGGTGTTAAATGAAAGATCCGGCAATCCGCATTCGGTAAATACAGCTTAGCTGAATACTTCTCCTGTATTCTGTATTAACTAAACTTGAAAAAGAAAACAAATTTGACTTATTAATAAAAACATTCGGCACACACACATTACGGCTTCACCAAATTTTCATCGGTACACTCTTTATGACAAGGTGCCATTGTTACTATGTTTAGTGAAGATTTGATTTCTTGCCAAAAAGAAGCTTGTAAAAAAACACGTGGATTTTCCAGAAAATCATGATCACGAATAGTTTTGGAACAAGAACTCATCCTTACGTCCTTGTAGTGGCAATTTAGCCTTTCCGTGTTTACGACAGTTCATTTCAGCAAATTTGGGATTATTTAGCTTTTTGTGAGATTTTTAAAATTTAGATGGAACATACGATCTGATCAAATGGAGCATGCCATATTTCCAAGTGCCCATTTAAAGTTGTGTGGCTAATTATATTGATAACTTTACTATAACATGAAGCGGGGCTAATTATATTGATAACTTTACTATAACATGAAGCGTATACGTCACTCTTGCGTTTAATGCAAGACAAAATTACTTCTCTTTCAAATTGTTGTACAACAAATTTGCAACAAGTTCTCAGAAGTAATCATATCTCTAAAACCACAAAATTTGTATTGAAAGTCTCAACCGCAGGAAGGGCAGCAGGCACTTCTGGAAGCACTTGTCTCGGTAGATTTGCCGGTTAATGGTCGTGATATATGGCTGGCTATCCACACCTATAAATGGTCTGCCAAACCAAGAACTTTTTGGCGAATTTTTCCATCCTCTTCTTCTTCCTTAGCTCCTCAGAAACGGCCAACCGTAATGTTGCAACGTAGAACTCATCCTCACGATGCATCTCCGTTCATCAATCAATCTCGTTACAACTTCCTGGCGCGGGTTTGCAGGACCTTGTAGAGATGGAGACTGGCGTTTCATCATTTTCTCGACAACCCAGATGGAAACAATCGCCTCTTCGGAGCTTTACGGATCGAAAGGTTCGGTTGACACTTGGACAGATTCAACACCTTCCTTACCATCACTGGATCTGCTGTCTTACAGGGTGCGGCAGAAAATAATGCGGAAAATGTTCAATCTTGGTATTGGGTTAATTAGTGTAGCTAGTAACTAATTTCTGTCGAAAATGTATTTGTTTATGTTTACTTTTAAGTACTGCATCCAAACATTCTATTTGTTTTATTGCAAACTCGTCAAAATGTTCGCGAAGAAGTGATCACCAATTTGTTGCTCGCTCAGAAGAAGCCGAAAGAGTTGCCAAGGTGGTAGGGTGACCATTTGGCAACAGTTTACCACATAAAAGACCCTGCAAGATGGTCCTAAGAAGCGGAGTTAGAAGCGGACGTCCGCGCTTTGCACGTACGCCGAACGTGATCAAATCCGGTGCGTTCCATAAGAAAACTTGCAAAGGAAGCCAATATTTCGGAGAAATCTATACGGAGAATCATTAGAAGAAGACCTGCATGCATCTTCTAGAGCCGGGAGTGAAACGCCACTTGATTACGGACCGGGTCAAGGGAACTACGAGTGACTCGTTCCAAGGGATTGCCTTCCTTGTTGAAGAAGGAAAATGATAGAATCCTGTTCTCCGTCGAAAAACTTTTCAGCATCGATGCTGTGGCCAAAAGCCGCACGGACCGGTTCATTTCACCGCAGAAAATGGAGAACGTTCCGAAAAAGTGAAATTCAATTTCAAACCAAACATCCGGCTGGTGTCATGATGTTTGGCGGTGGCGTCCAACGGTTTGAAAATTCCGCCTCTTTTCATTGATGCTGGAGTTAAAATCAATACCGAAGTGTATATCGGTATTTTAAAGGACCAAGTTCTTCCCTGGGTGAACGCCAACTACTCCGAGACAAAAACGTTGTCCTACAGCAGGATGGAGCGCCGTGTTACACGTCCAATCGAACCACAATAATGGCTGTTGACATAACATGAAGTTTTGGCCGAAGGATTTGTGGCCTCCTAGCAGTCCAGATCTTAATCCGTTGGATTATTCGATTGAAGCACGAGCCTGCTAAACATCACACCCTAGTGTGAAAACCCTGAAGTCCAAACCATAACACGCACATGGCAGTCAATGTCGGAGGACTACGTCCGAAGGCGAGCTCTGGCTTCCAGCGTCGGCTCGAGGATGTTATTTATAAAAATGGAAGCCACATTGAATACATTTGTTTAAGAAGGACTTTATGAAGATAACTGCAATCGAAAATGTTGATATTTTTGCTTGAATTAGTTGAAAATGGATTTGAAAGAAATAGAACAAATTTTCGCATTATTTTCTGCCGCACCCTGTAGGTTTTCTTCCACTACCTGACATATGATGGGTCATCTGGATCGCCTTGAATGACTTTAGCTGGTCAGTTTCCAAAATCCCAAACTATCAGTTGATGTAGGCAATTGGCTAACTTATTCGGGCCCAGCTTGCTACGGCTGCTGCTCCGATATCATCCCGTCCATCCTATTTGGTGCACTTCAGCTGCTTGATGGCATCCTTAACTTCACTTATCATCGGAAGAGGTACATCTCCTTCACTTCTGCATCGCCAATGGCACTTCTTTTCTCAGTCTTCCTGTACTCCATGCAGATGTTCATCGAAGTGCTGCCTCCACCTTTCGGTCACCTCACAATCCGTAAGAATATCCCAACAAATTTTAGCTTGTGTACAGAAGCCTCTGCAGGATGCGTTGAGTTTCTGGTAGAACTGAGGTACTGCAGTCTAGAATGAAAGTTCCACATTTGGCAGCTGATTTTTCGGAGAGTATTAGACATTATTCAACACTACAGCGTAATTAAAACCAGCTCATTATGATGCGGAGTTGCAATATAGTGTAATCAGACCCAGTAAACGGTCCAGTGAAAAGTGGACATAAAGCTAACTGAGAAGCTAAAATTGCCTTTTTTATTTAAAGAGGAAGCAACTCTCTTTTGAGGCTATTCGATGCCTCATCAATGTATTTCAATTTTTTTATACTCTCTGTTGAAATTAACCTTTTCTCCAGTACTGTAGATTAGAGGTTTAATTTCAGAACACACCCTATCTTAAAAAACGCAATCCAGCCTGGCCATTTCTTCAAAGCAGTGGAAAAAAATTGACGTAAGAAATTTTGTGATTTTTCATGCTGAATTAAGGTATGGTGTATACTTATAATGAATTTAAAAGATTTTAGTGTTGCATAAATTGATAACGTCTTTTTCCATACCTAAGGTAGATCATGACATTATGACATTTTTTCCCTTAATGACAACTTAAACGCAACAAACTGGTAGTAACTCTTCCTGTTACATCACATGATACTCAGTTCCTCTCATAACCAGCCATTCCACGACAACCCGTTCCTGAGAAGACATCCATAATTGCCAGTTGAAGTCACTTGTTTCCCTTTCAAAGCCGTCGTCTCCGTCGTCATCACCTTAGCAGACCAATGAAATTGAAAGTGGTTTTCCACCAAGCCGCATGGCCTTCTTCGGAGTAAACCGTCTACAGGCACTAGTCGACTTATTTAGCGTGCAGGAGTTTTGTTGTTGTTGTTGTTGCGGTTTTGCATCGTTTCTTCCTCGGTTTCCTCCCTTTTCCGGCGTTTCCATTTACTTGCACTTGTACTTGCTTCAATGCAACTGGTTTCTGCTTGCGGCTCACCTTTGTATAGGTGTTACCACATTTGTTTAGGATTGTGTGTACTTTTTTTTCCACATCTTTCGCAGTTTCTTCTTGTATCGCAGTTTATAGTGGTGCAAAATTTAGTATAAAGGTCCATCATTCACGCAACCGCAGCGGAATATGGGGAGGTGTTGGTGTTGTTTTGGAACGCGATCGAGGGTCGTCACGTGGGTTTGTGAGTATACATAAAAACCATGTGGTAAGTAGCTCGGCTTAGATCAACCTTCTGGAAAGGAACTGCCAAGGAGAAGGGTGCTGGGAGGGGAAATCTTTTCACGCTTTTTACCTTCTCTTCGAACCGGCTTTTTTTTCAACCGACCGCGGAAGTTCGGTCGAACACAATACGAAACTGGACCGAATCGGGTCTGGTTTTATGTAATATAAACATAAGGTTTGATGGCTGCGCGGTCGTTGCATTGCCTTCGGTAGGACATTAACGGACAAGTGTCACATGGTTGAGTTCTTTTTTTTTGTGAACGGAACGAGTATTGTTCAGAACGACACAAATTGGAACGTTCATCCTAGTGAGCGGTGGATGTTTTAAATTTTCGCTGCTCAAGGCCTAGTAGGCTGTAGCGGATACGATCATGCAACGGAACAAAAAATGAGAGTTGTCCTAGTCAATTATTGCTTAGCGGTTGGAAACGTCGAAAATTGTGTCAATCCGTTGCATGGTTGAATCGTACCAATCTTGACTCGCCTTGGGATGGCGGTTTTTTGCTATACGTTAATCGTTTCACGGATCGTTCAGGGTTTATGATCCGTGGAATGCATACCTTGGGGAAAATCAAAATTGTGCTCTTTCAGCTGGCATAAGGCCAGATCGGCTTAAAACGTAAAGAGGTTACGGAATTTTGTTCAATATTACCGGAATTGCTCTGCATGAAAGGAAATGTCACCTTCACTTACGGAATAATCGAGCGAAACATTTTTCCAAAAGTAAAAGTGACAGCTCCCATTGGTTTGCGTGGAAACCTTACATATTCCAATTTTATTTTCGGATCTTTTCATGTGGATACTGCTGCAGAAATTTCTTTGCGATTCTTCGCTTTTCCGTTTCAGTAAACGGAATTTAACATGACTTTGGGATAGAAAAAGAAATTTCTTTCGAACACGATACCGACCTATAGAAGCTACTCAATTAATAACTGTTGGATTTCATTAAGAAATGTGAAATTCATGGTGACTTCGGAGTCTAGAATCTTTGCCAGGTATGGATATTACTGATATGGATCTTACTGGAACACTCAGAGAAGGCTGGGAAAAGTTGACATATCTGTTGGACAATGCGACCCCAGGCTAAGCAGCGGACAAGCCGGACGGAAAGGAGAGACGACCGGAGAATACCTTCGAGACGCGTCACCTTGGAAGAGAATGAACACGAACGATAGATGAAATTACTTGTGCTTTATTCTGTAGCTCAACTCGGACTGCAACTCTTACCTCCTTCACTCTGTGCATCTCGTCAACGTCGTTTAACGGCCCTCACAGCGAACTGTTTCACTTAGATGCAGTGTTGCCATAAAGAAGGTAGTATCGTCGCTTCTTTTGCGGTTCTTCCAGCAATATCAAAACCAATATATCTGGTTTTGATATTGCTGGCGGTTTTAATATAAGCAGCTAAAGGTCAAGATAGGACGGATCATTTGTAAAATCGATTTGGATTAACGATTCCCTCCAAAATGTCATAGCTGATCTCGATAATGATCAACCATTTCCGGCATGGTGTTGCTTTGTATCTTTGTCTGCAATTACTTATCCACAGATAGATTAATAGTACGTTCACACTATGCACTATATTACGTGATTTAGTGAGTTGATATCGATATCAAGTGGCATAGTTGACATAGTTTGACGTTTGTAAAAGTGACGATGAGAAAACAGGTAAAAACAAAGTCAACTGATCACTATTTCATCTTGGACAAATAGATCTGATTTTGAACGAAACAGAGAGTTTCTAATACCATTTGTTCGTGTAGTTCGTTTTAATATATTTCAATTTCATGAAATCTTTATTTAGAATAGTATTAATGCGCTGCACATGTAGCTCAACTCCCGGCACAATTAATAAATTGCCTTAAAAACCCAATGTATTCAACGATAGGATCAGAACTTTAAACTATTGAAATACACTCAGCCAAATAATCTTATGAATTTCTGAAGGTTGAACTTATGAAAGATGCTTTGGAATTTCATAAGGCTGACTTATGAACGGATTTTGTTTCACACGACGTTGTTCTTGTACGACTTTAAGCTTTCCTGACTACGAGTGTTTATATATACTAGTGGACAAGTCACTGGACCCATAACCTCAACGTTCAAGGCTCGAATCCAGGTTGCTCCATATTATTTTTTCGGCATCATTATATTTCATAAGATAAATTTATGAAATTCCTACTAATTTCTTATAGCAAATAATCATAATTAAATCTTATGAATATCGAAACTTTATTTCGCTGAGTGTAGTCAACAGCTTTTTGTACGTCCCTTGATTCCTGCTTTTTTCTACCAGGAAAATTAAGTATAACATTGATAACATCGAAAAATCTGCTTGATTCTTGTCTCGATGTCAGTCGATGAAAATTACAACCAGCATGGGTGAGTAATAATTCGATTGAAATTTGTCTTCTGCTTTGGTTTTTAGACTATCGCGAACACATTTGATCAACATTTCTTCACATTTCATTTGCCAATAGAAGAGCCTGCAAAAAATCCGATTATCCGATATAGCACCTCGAAATACGTACCCACTAAAGAAAATTGTACCTGCTAAATGTATGAACAGTTTTTGATCTGACAAAAAAATGAAATCTTTATGTGGACATGATTTTAGATTTCCTTTATCACACAATGGTGCAAATTGTTCCGATTGCAAAATTGTGTTTTGTTTTGATTCAATCAAAGTAAAAGTGACATTTGAGATTGAATGATATCGTCCAGCTCTATTGCAGCTGGATTGCCAATCACTACTTTTTAGAATTATATCAAGTACATGAGATGATATGAGCTGCAAGTACTATTCTTAATATAGATTTCAGATCAAATGTACACACTTAGAAAATTTTACAGTATTCGGTAATTTTTTACCGAACTTTCAGCAGCTGAACAGTTCGGTAATCCGATTTAACGGACCTTGGTAAAATTTGACAAGTTCCGGTAATTTTTGTACCGGAGTACTGTAAAATTTCACCGAAATCCGGTAAATCGAATTACCGAACGTTCAGCTGTTGAAAGTTCGGTAAAAAATTACCGAATACTGTAAAATTTTCTAAGTGTGTATGATATATCACGTTATATAGAATACGATTTAGCTGCTATAGACTGTTCCGAAAAATATAAATACACTTTTTTTCTAAAACAAAAAAGGCCATACTGTAATTTTTGACTATTCTTTGCTCAAACATAATGGTTTACAATGGTTTCTTTCCATCTTTATTTCAATTTGCTTGTTTACCTTAACGCTACTCATAAGCTTTTGCACAGTGCTTTCTCCTACCATCTCCACCACTTTTCGCCAATTGTTCTTAATTATTTCAACACTATCCTCACCTAACTTTTCTCGGCTTCGCCTTCGCTAAAGCCCAAAAAGTTTCGATAGAGCGAATCTCTTGGCAGTTTGGTGGATTCATCTCCATTGGTACAAATACGACATTGTTTCTTTTCTACCATTCTAGTGCATATTAAGTTAAGAGTAATGGTAGCAAACAAGATCAGGCCAAAATATTGTAGGCATGTTATGCTGTTTGATCAAGGGTAGCAATCTTTTTTGACACTCCTTCAAAAAGATCTGACCATTCATTGTGTCTGTCGTAATGAATGTACGAGGTATTTTTCCACATCCGCATATGGCCTGCTATACCATTACCTTCTTGCCGGATTTTTCGGTGTAAATGGCTTTCACTGATAAAAAAAACATCCTCTCCCTTCGGTGAGGTAGAAAATTGCGGTTTTACAATCGAGTTTTATGTAGGTTTCATGATAACACAGCCCGAATTTTTGGTCAGCAGTTTGTCGTACAGCTTTCGAGCCCTCGTTTTCACAGATTCAACCTGTTTGGTGCTTCGTTTTAGCTGCTTCTGCTTCCGCCGAGTCTGCAGGCCCACTCTCTTCTTGGCACGCATAACATTAGTCGCCGAAATACTTAGCTTTATCGCCACATCTCGGACTGCTCAGCATGACGCTTGAAAAAGTCCCTTGCCTTTCTGTCGATTGTAGGGTCAACGGGACCGAGTTTTCAACCCCATCTCGGGGCATTTAAAAACGTGCTTTGTTGTTGATACATCGGTAATGCGGTTTGAACTGCTCTTACGCTTGCTTCTTTCAAGTTACTGCAGCTCCTGTACCAGAATATCCCCTACTTGATTCCACGTCTGATTGCGTAGAACATGAGGATAACACACCCAAAAGTTCTGCTTCTAAGCGCTGGTGAGCCTTCATCCGTTCTCTGAATTTTTCTCGTTGCTCTCTGAGAACCCTCCGACGCTGTTCATCCTTCTCCTTCTTCACCCGCTCAAGCTCGTTCTGCTGTGTCTTCAGTTTCTGATGCATCTCCGCTAGCTGCCGTTAAAGATTATCTTCTGGACTGAGCTTGTTGATCTTGTTGCTTCCAGACTTTGGTATTTTGTTGAAGTTCCAGCTGGTGGATGTTGTTGAAGTTCCGGATGAGATCTGAGCTGCTGCTCCAATTTCCTGGATCTTCTCCAATTTAACGTTCCTTGACAATTGAATCCACACTCGGACACGTGAAGTGGAATCTGAACTTAAAGTATAATAATTTTAATTTTGGTATTAATGGTATTATAATGCCATATTTTGTCAATATTAGGAGATGTCTTGCACAAGATCATTTTTGAAAAAAATTTACTCCCAATTTCATTGACAACCAACGTGGAGTTTAAGTTGAATCACAAACAATACCTTAGACATGCGAACGATCTTGAATCCCGCTTCACTTGCCCAAGGTCTTGCGAGGTAACAACAATTCTATTAGGTAAGTTATGGTTAAGCAAGAGAAAAAGGTGAGGATTGAGAGGAAACCTAGAGTAACTGTTACTTTCCAGAACATTAAGAAAATAATACCAAAGGTGAGTGAATTTCAACCGAGTCTTTAGTTGTTGAACGCTCGGTAGTCTGTTCGGTTGAAAATAAAACAACCAAGTTCTCGTTAGATTTTTACTTTCTCACAATCTGTAAAATTTACCAAAAAAAAAACTCCGTTGGAAAAAATAAATTCAATCAGCAATAACCGAACATCGGTTCACTCAAACATTAACGAACGCTGTCAAACAAACCGACTTTTCTGTTGCAATTACGGAATTCTGTTCTTTTTGGCTGAGTTAAATTTTGGTTGTACTAACTTCGAATCTTGCTTCGAGTTTCACAGTAATAAAACTAGTTTTGTCAGTTACATTGATTATTGATGCAAAAAATCCTCATATATTTTCTTATTTTCAATTTGCTATCCAGAGACATAACCGGCAACATGTTGGCTGTATAAACAGACTGTAGTGCAGCCTGTTGCAAATATATTTACAAAATTATTATCAAATACTCACAGAAGATTTCAACTAAACGTGCCTCCTCCTGTTGTAGTCTCTTGGATAATTTTCCATTTGCATTCTGATAAAAAAAAATTTGGAGAATTTTCACGCCACACACGCGAGATTAAATCCCGCATAATCTACAAACCATTCCTGGGCCATTTCCCTTTTTGTTGACGACTGTTTCCGTTATTGTTACGACATTTACCCTTATAGTTGACAACTATAAACTAACAATCTCTGATATAGTTTTAACAATATTTCAGAGGGTAAAATGCCAAATAACAATATGCTGAATAGGCGGTTAAGTTCCCAACAAACATCGGTGTTGATTTAGAGCTTGTTCAAACAAATTTGGAGAAGCTATTCAGCTATTCTAGAAGAAACAGCTGAATAGCTTCTCCAAATTTGTTTGAACAAGCTCTAATTCAACACCGATGTTTGTTGGGTTAGGTTACCATAAAAAATGACAATTTTTACGAACAAAATTTTTGCTGCACTCTATGCCATAAAGTTGGCATATAATCCAGACCAAGTGCAGACAATAAAAACCCTTGCAATGATAATCTGGCAAACATTGACAATATGTGTTAGTGTAGAGGTTTTAAGGTTAAAATTAGATTAAACTATTCGATAACAATTGAGGAATCCAACTTGAAAAAAGAAGAAGACACCGAGTGGTGATAAATCTGAAAGCTCCCATGTTAAAGTATAGGACAAAACTTTTACAATGCTTCTTGAAAGTTCAAATGAAATTTAATTAAAAGCGGTTTATTGTATGATGTAAGAAAAATCCAAAACTTCACAATATAGGCACAGAGAACAGACGAATTTTCTCATACGAATATAACAAAGAATCATGTGTATGCTAATATAGTGGCGCCGTAGGGTGGCGACATTCCATACTAACTACTGCCATCACGGTGAAAGCAATCCACCCATGGAAAGAGTTATTTTTATCCATGCCGTTTCTATTTCATGGGAAAAGCCAGCAGAAATTGACCTTCAGTAAAGTTGAAAAAAGTTGTGAAGTTGTATAAAAACCTCACTTTTGACAAATTTAGGTGTTTTGGCCTTTTGTTTCTACGTATAAAGAAAGATGACCTGTGAAAAAAATCGTAAAAATATATTACTCTTCAACAGATCTGACAATATTAATCTATCGTCTCTTTCTCTTTTGGCGCTCTACCTTCAACAAGGCATCGGAAGCCGATTTTCTGCATGCGTTTTAAAATTGGAGTATTTGACTGAGTCGATATAACTTGGGTTGTAAATTTGTAGTCCTTGACTTGGGCCTGCTGATTCTTTAGGCATATTGCCAACCGACATATCATAATGGACATCTTTTTCATCCGTTTCAACATCAACCAAGTTTGATGTCTCTGCATGTGAAGTTGTTTCCATCCACTTTCGGAAGTCATCATCATCTTCGAGATGTTCGCATTCCATTGCGTTATCTGCTGGCAAATTCTTGCTGCTCTTTCTAAATCAAGCTGCCACTATTTGATTGCTCATCGGAATCCTCACCGGAACCTTCGCCGGAACCACAGAGATAATCCACGCGTGGAACAGTATTTGACATTATTTTGATTAACAATATTGCGATGATTGGTTCCCCACCCGAGTTTTTTCCTATGCATATCCCAGTAACTCTCTGGGGGGAAGTGGTCGGCACATAGTTTTTTTTTGTTCGAAGGCTTTCGCACCATAACCACAGAGACCTCTGTGTCATAACGTTCGAATATTTCTGCTGCCTCTGTTGACCTGCAGTATGCCAGACCACCTACTGCTTCTAATTTATACAGAGAGAGTTAATTGCTCTTTTCTCACATGTTTGCGTAATCAACTTTCAAACCATTGTTTTTGGAAAACCTATCGAATGTTTTTCCCAAAGTATTTCCTTGCTGATTTGTGCAACAATAGTATTCACATATTCGTCCCATTTCAACCTTTCACCATCACTTTGTTTACCAACATTGATGACGTAACAGGACAACTCTGTCAATGTGCCGATGTCAAAATTGAAACACTAGCGCCACCCCATTAGACATTCCATACTAAATTGAATCGACAGTTCCGTTTATGATCACAAGCGGTCGTTTGAGCCTGGACGTCTGTTCTCTGTGATATAGGTATTATTTTAATTTTATTTTTATTTTGCTGAAAATAATGTTATTGAGTAGATTTGGATTTTTCTTACGTCATGCTAGAAACCGCTTTTAATTAGAATTTCATTTGAATTTTCCAGAAGCGTTTTAAAAGTTTCGTCCTATACTTTAACATGGGAGCTGTCAGATTTATCACCACTCAGTGTCTTCTTCTTTTTTTCAAGTTGGATTCCTCAATAACATAAAATGTGATAATATATCTTACATTCGAAATATAGTTTAGACTATATGGCAAATTGTTTTTCGTTATGCGGGATGGCTGACCAATTTTTCAGACCTTATCGAGCAGCTTAAATAACAGGGGTTTTTGGTGGACATAGTCGTCGCGGATTTGACTCGAAGAGAAATGTTTGACGTTTAAGAACATTCAGCGAATACTCGGTTCAGTTTACCGAGTTTTGAATATCCCTGCTTTACCGAACTGATCGGTTAATTTTATCTGTCAAATATATCATATAGTAACTGAAATTCTGTTGTGACTCTAAAAATACATCCGGAATAGTATACCCGCATAATCACAAACCATGCCAGAACCCTTTCCCTTATTGTTGACGACCTTTTCCGTTATTGTTACGACATTTACCCTTTTAGTTGACAACTATTAACTAACAATCTCCTATATAGTTCTAACAATATGTCAGATGGTAAAAGGCCAAATAACAATATGCTGAATAGGTGGTTAAGTTAGGTTACCATACAAAAATGGGAATTTTCACGAACAATTTTTTTGCTGTACTCCATGCCAAAAAGTTGGTATATAACCTAAACCGAATGCAGACACTTAAAAAACTTTCAATGACAATATGGCATACATTAACAATATGTGTTAATGTAGAGGTTTTATGGTGAAAATGAGAATCAACTATGCAATAACAATAACATAAAATGTGATAATATATCTTACATTCGAAATATAGTTTTGGCTATATAGCTAATTGTTTTTCGTTATACGTGTATATAAACGATTCATTCGGTTTCTTGTTGGTACCGATGTGGTTCGGTCAAGAATGTTACCGAATTCAGTGTCATTTTCTAAGTATGAAGATATTGCACCTGTTCATTCAACCTCAGGTGCCCAAATAACCCCAAACTATCTTACACTGAGACAAGTTTGATAGTCAATTTTACCTTAATAAGAAGTTAAGGCGACTATGGCAGTATAGTGACTTTAAACTGACTATGATCATGGTAAAAATGGCCGTTGAAATAGTTGATTCAACATTTACTATAATTTCGTAATAGTCCTTGTGGCCATAACCATAGTGCAGAATATCATAAACGTGGTGAATCCGACTATTTTCATGGTTATTGTAAGCATTATATGCAACAGTTACATTGTTAGTTGTTAGAAATAAGTCAACTCGAGTAGCAGACTTAATTGATTATTTTCCATCTGCCTAGTTTGAGTGAACATTAAAATCTAAACAATCAAAGCCAGATAGGCATTTTTTAAATGCTTGTCCAGATTTGAGTTCATATTGCACCTAAACTTGATTGAGATTTAATAGTCGTGTACCCGTCATTCGTTGCGTTCGTCCAAATGTCACTTCGCAACGCAGCAAATTCTCCGATTAAAATTGTTTTTGTTGTGCCGCCTTCGGGTCAAAGTTTCCGTGGTTACCGTGTCCGGTTTCGAATTCCAATAATGAAGCGATCATCGGCAACGGCGCCTTCACGTACTTGCCAGTTTGATCCAGTATTCTCGAGTGAACTGCAGTTCAGTAGCACCATGAATTCCCCGACGGTTCCATCAACTTTCCTCTCGCCGCAGCCGTATCATCATCCCCTTCCCCCGTTCGAGGGTCCATTCCAGGTCATTGAACCGGGAAGCGAACTGTACATCGAGATGGGTCCCGATTTCGACTACTGCGTGGACGCATTTGGCGGAATTGGCATCATGGAACAGCAGGAGCTACTAATTTCGGAAAACGGTATTCCACAGGACGTGCTGGATGATGTTTTTCGCATGGACGATGATATGCAAGCGGCTGGTGGAGCGGTTGCCAAGCAGTATCCCGTTGCTGATGGACTTTCGATGAAAGAGTACGAGAATCAGTTGGTAGCGGAAATGGAGGAGCTCTTCCCGGAAGTTAACTCGAGTCAATCGGCTCTCGTGCCGATGCAAAACAGTCGTCTGATGGAGGAGCTGGTCAAAATAAATTCACCGGAGAACCCTTGTTACATGAGTGTTCACTTGAGAAGTGAAGGTGTGAAAAAGAACGGAGGGTAAGATTTTTATTTGTGTTGAACAAATATTTCTTTTCAAGCAAGACTTGTGGTTTCTAGATAGCCACAGCACCCCGTGATACGCGCCGAGGCTTCCGCTGCGTTGAAATGATCGATGGTACTGGCACGACTTTCAAGGCAAAATTTTACGATCACATACCTAGTAGGCGATTTACGCCCGTTCCCCCGGTGGACATTTCCGTCCAGCATCGACGTGTGGCAGAGCTAATGCAATCGCCCACGTTGAAGAATTTATCCCCGGAGATGGCCAGCAAAATCGAAACGTTGGCTAGCGGCAAACGAGACGTAACTCTCGCCAAAGTTCGCTCTTCCGGCACCAAGAACTCCACAACCACCATCGTCATTAAAACCCCGAAGCGTACCATTGCTTCCAATGGCACGTCGGTTGAATCTCCGTCCGACCCTCCCCTGCCCATGACGGTGATCAAGCAGGAGCCATCATTCGATACGACACCGATCGATCTTCCGGTAATTATTCCAACGCCGATCAACAACAAACAACCTCGGAAGCAAAAGCTGCAATCGCTCTCACAGTGCGAAGTGGTTTTCAACGAAGGCACCAGTACTGCGACCTCCACGGCTGGACCCGATGGTAGTCGTGGTCCTCCTGCGCGAAAACCTCTGCCCCGGAGTCGTGTACTTCCACCGAATGACTTCGTCACCGTCACGATTACGGGTGAGTACACGCGAACCGTAACGGTTAGTGAAATTATTGAAAACATCGTTGATAGAAAGTATCAACACCTGTAGACAAGTAGTAGTATATTTAGACACTTGACCTTCCATTTTTACTTCTATTAGTGACTTCTATTAGTTTTACCCTATAGTGACCACCACTTTTTTCCCTTTTATGCAATGTAACTATCCATCTATATGTTCGGTAGGTTGTTGAATTTGATTGTTGAATATAATCCTGAGCATTTCCGCTGCGGTTGAGAAATATAGGTTTTTCTGCACTATTAAATCCGAAGGAATTCGCATACGCATTTAACTTCCCATCTTGCCAATGGGGAAGGGGGAGGAGATATTTGCTCTCCCTTGCTTTACAGGATGTCACCATTTTTCACTCTTGATACACTTCAACTGGGTAATTTAATCAGCGAAATTTAGAATGTCCGTTTTTGAGTATGTCGTTTAAAAGCTTATCGCTGATGATAAACAGCCGATTATGTATGTTTACATTTATCAGCAACGCGGCAGGAAGTTTTAAAATTACATTTGCAAACACTTAGACAGTGTCAGATATACAATAGTGTCGAATACGGGGCTAATACGCAGTCAACCGGCAAAGGTGCGGAATTACGAGTACCTCGATCTAGCTTTTGTGGTGGTCTGATTCCAAAGTGCTCGTTTAAATAGCAAATACTTAATTTTCAATATGTAATTTCTCAGATCAGTTCTTCCTCTCATTCGGGAAGCTGTTGCTAAGTATGATGAAGAAAGTAGCAATGCTTTCAGATTGTGAGTTCTGTAATGAGCTGTCAAGTTTTCGTTTAACGTTAATTTATTTACAAAAATGCTAGGGTTTTATGGTTTATACATGACTTCTTGATCTATTTCCTATCTTCAACGCCTACCTGTATTCTGGCCTTTTGCTAAATACACCTTGCCTCTTCAGAGTTCCTTGCTACAGTTTTAGAAGTCCTGATGTATTGCATGTATTGCTATTCCTTTTCGTAAACGTTTATATTTTTACTACCCTATTCCGTGCACATTGACTGAGTGTAGCCGTGCATCCTTTCATCCGTCTAGGTCTCGGTCTAGGTTTTACGACTCTCTTCATGCGCGTTACCTGGTTATCGGTGC
>JASCZW010014434.1:0-22958 GCA_034211315.2 Aedes japonicus
CATACACTTCACGCTCGTTTCGTCGTCGTCGCCGTCGTTGTTGTTGTTGTCTTGACTGTCGGTAGGGTGCGAAAAAGTGGAACATATCAATGAATGATTCATGGAGATTTTGATGAGTTTCATGGGGAGAATCGACTGTTTCTTTGGGAGGTGTTGAATGGGATCATTCGCGAGCGGGGAATTCGAAAACGGTGTGAATGATTAACGAGAGTCGATTTCAATTGATACTGGAATCCTGTTATTCAGATTCGTACTTTAGAAGTCCTCTTAATGACGGAACTACAAAATATGGTCGCAAACAGTTTTCAGTAAACTTAGCACACAGGTGTTGGACATTTTTTATTAGATTTTCGAGAAATTCAGTCGAAGCTCTCTTTGAATTTATTTTGGATGAAAAAGAAGGAGATAATTCAGAAGGTATTTGTCGTCTTTTCGCAACAATTTTTCAAGAACCCCGTTATTTTAATTGCCCAATATGTCATTTGAATCTGGCAAATTTCCGACGAAATGGGAAAAATCATTCCCAATACCCATCTATAAATCTGGTAAAAATGTTAAATGCGAAATAGGGATTTTCATTATCTCATGCATTCCAAAACTTGTTGAGTCAATCATTATTAACACCTTTTTAACCACATTAAATATATAATAACAAATGCCCAACGCGGCTTTTAGAAAGGTCTTTATTAACTTCTCATTATACGCAATAGTCAAAGGTAATCACATACAATCTATTTACACTGACTTAAGTAAACATTTGATACATGTGGCATTCAAATGTTGATTTTCAAGCTTGAAAACTGGTAATGAGACTCCGAAAATCTCGAAAATCTAAAAGTTTCGTCTCTACTGGCACTATCAATAAGGATGTGTACGAGACAGAATGTTTGCAAAAGCGGTTGCTACTGTTTATCAGAAGCCACGGTTCTCCAGCTCTGTTTTGGTCTTTCAATAGAGAAGTACTGGGCTCTAGTTAAGCGAAAACTCTTCGAAACTAAGAAGAAAGCTAATGGTACCGATAATTTAGAGAGTAGATGGAGAATCGTCACGGCGGGCGTATCTGAGGATACCGTACGGAACCTTATGGTGGGTGTACCACAGAAAGTTCGAGAATTTTACAGACAGAAGGATTAACATCTCAATCAACAGTTTCTAATGTAGATATAACTCTAATAATGTGACCATCGATTTTGTTGAATCATGTGTAAGGTTTTTTTGCTGCTATAATTTTGGTGTCCGAAATATAACGTGGACCGGCTTTAAGTATACGTAACATTCCTAAATAACATCATTATATCGAAGAGAGGTGAACTAACTAGAACTAACTAGAACTAGTAACACTTAATCGTAAACAGCAAGTGGACGCTGATAGTAATTAAATAAATTACAGTTAAAGAACTTACTCGTGCTCAAGCAAGCAAACGAGTTAAGTTGCTGAAAATGTATAACGTGTATTAACATGTCATCTTCGCTAACATCATTTGATACTGATTGTTTAAAAACTGTGAGCAAGTATTTCATTCTTCGTTTGGGTGTGGCTTTACCCTGTTTTATTAATGTTTATTTAAATAAGGCAATCTGTAAAATGTCTAATTCTCAACTATGGTTTTGGCGATCACATTATACCAATTTCTTTACGATCCTTATTGAGCATTGATATTGTCTCGACAGTTTCCGGTTTTAATGAAATTTTGTCCATTTGTATGTTTCTACCCAAAATAACATTTTTCATTAAAAAATCCTAAAATTTGCTGGGCTAATTTTCTATAAGAGCTTATGTAAAATTTGAATTTTATTTTTTCCAAACATCATAACATGTAAACGATTATTCTGATCAAATTGCGTCTGAGAAGAAGTGATAGGTCATTGAATGTTCTTCAGGAAAAAAAAACACACTGAAAATAAAAAAAAAAATGTAAATTCATGCTAAACAACATAAAACAGTATTTTTTTCGGAGGACCCCCCTTTATTTTTCAAATTTTTTTTTTTAAACCTTGTGAAGAGTTTAAAACAATCACTTCTTTACTTTTTTTAATTTTTTATGTGTAAAATTTTATGGATCTTTTGAATTTAGTGAAATCGCGTATTTTCTAACAGTACTTTACCAAAAATAGACTCCACGTTCTGAAGTTATTGCTAATTTTATTAAAAGGAAATTTTGATGTAACAATATCTCCAACCATCTTCAAATGTTAGTCGTAATGTCCACAACTAAAATGTATGTAACATGATAGATTATTGAATGAGAAACAAATCTTTCTCAAACATGGAGGCTGTCCCATTTTTTTAGACGCAACGGAAGCGATACAAACTAATGCTGTCTGAAGTTTGCTTGAGTTTGCTTTTATGGACAAATTTGCCAAAAAACTAATGATTTGGCAAGGGGTATGCAGCTGCGGAGCAAAGACCAAAGTGTTCGTAACGATGGAGACGATGGACTCGAAGCTGTACAAGGAAGAAAGCCTGAAAAACCGCGTCCTACCTTTCATTAAATCCTGTAAAGGTCCCGTGAAGTACAGCCAGGAAGTCATCCAGTAGCACCGCGATAATAACGTAGATTTCATCGATAAAAACATAAATTCACCCAACTGCCCGCAGTTCCGGCCCATCGAGAGATTTTGGGCAATAATGAAGCGGAAGCTTAAGAAAAGTAGAAAAACGGCTTGGGACGCGCCTCAGATGACCAAAATGTGGAACAAATGTGCCAAGTAAGTTGACTCCGGAGGTGTGCAGCGTTTGATGAGAGGAATAAAGAAGAAAGTGCCGAGACGAACCAGCCACCGGTTGAAAGTCTCTCAAATAAAGATAAACAAACAGAAGATAGTGCAAATTTTCATTAGAAACGTATATAAATTATTTGTATTGATATGTTTTCCTTGCCACGACGCCTACAAGCCATTATTAAGGTCCAAGGTAGTCATGAGTACAGTGAATTACCTTTGTTTTGATGTATTAAACTTATTTGTACGTCAATCCGTTACCGAGATACAGATGATTTTATTATTCCGGATCTTAAATGGACATAGCTTTAATTCAATGCGAATCCGCAATAAGTGAAGTCCCCTAGTTCATCGTCCCCAACAAGAACCACCACCTTCGAATGATGAGGTTGTGCGTTTTACCGCACTGGTGTGCAATCAAGGAGACCTGTAGATATGGAAAGTGAATCCATAGTCAATACCATCCCATCCGTTACTTCTCTAGCTTCATCGACTTCCGACCACTCTTCGGTGCATCTTCAAACGTATTCTCCGGAGACTATTTTTAATGAAATCAGTTAACGACTGTTCCAGAAAGTATAAGCACACCTTATTTTGACGGTCACTTTGAATATAATGAAATATTTCAACATTACAACGTTACCTATCAAAATGCGCGGTCTTACTCCGGAACAACGAAAAAGTATCGTGCACAAATGGTGCACTGTGAGCGAACTCTCCTTGAGAAAATTGGCCAAGGAAGAGGGTGTAAGCGTCGGAGCGGTACGATCTGCGATTCGAAAATATAGAGAACAGTGTACGTTTGAAGATGCACCAAAGAGTGGTTGGTAATCCGACTACAAGCGAAAACCAACGACTTCCGGTTGCGAAAAAACTAGGGACCTCGTCGAGTAACGTCATGCGTGCCAAAGAATGACTTGGGCTAAAAACATACCGGAAGCAGAAAAAAAAACAAAAGGAACCCAAAACAGGCCGCGTCCGTGAAACCACGGGCCTGCAAACTCTACGATTCGTTATTGTGTAGAAATTCTTGGTGTATAATAATGGACGATGAAACGTAAGTGAAATTAGATTATAAAACACTTCCTGGGCCACAATTCTATACTGTAAGCGAAGACAAAGACATCCCCGAAACGGAGAAGGCAATTTTTACCGAAAAGTTCGGTAAGAAGGTTATGGTTTGGCGGGAAATATGCGAGTCCGTACATCTAGTCCAAAACATCCAGTCCGTACATCACAACGGAGACGATGAACACTCAGAAATATGTTAAGGAATGTCTCCAGAAGCGATTATTGCCAATGATCAGGCAGCACGTAGGTCAAGTAGTGTTTTGGCCTGATTTGGCGTCAAGTCATTACGCAAAGGACACTTTAGAATGGTACAAAAGTCAAAATGTATGTTTCGTGCCCGAAAGACATGAATCCGCCGTTCTGCCCGGAGGCACGGCCAATCGAGACTTTTTGGGCTTTAACCAAAGCAAAGCTTCGAAAATTCATAAAACCAGCGGACGACATCCACAAATTTAAAAAAAAAATGCCAAAAGTGGTCAAAATAGTGGGAAGTACCACTGTGCAGAAGCTAATGGGTCATGTTCGAGGAAAAGTTAGGAGTCTTGGCTATGATTAAATATTTTGATTAAACGAAAGTAACATATCATATAAAACACAAATACAAATATGATTTGCTAAATAAAATTATTAAAACTAAAAAAACATGACTTTTTTGTTATTTTGAAAGTGTGCTTATACTTTCTGAAACAGTCTCTAGTCATATAACATCGAGACATTCAACAATGGCATCATGGGAATTCATGTACAGCCAATTTCAACGATGAATATGAGAAGTGCATTCTACCGCCAGTGAAAAACCAAGGAAATTATGGATGGAGTTAAGCGAACAAATTTCAACGCCATCTTCGCGTATGCATTCTGTTCCATCGCATCCAAACAGAAACGGATAAGTCTGACTGCCACCGTGTGTGTGAAAAAGTTGCTTGTTTTTCAATAATCACATTTTGCTGTGGACATCACGACTAACAATCAATAAGGACCAAACAAATTGCAAAAACTTAAATTTCTGTTATTAAAATACGCAATAACTTGAGAACGGCTAGGCTTACGAAAAAAGTTTTATCTGCTTTTTAATAGAAAATCATGCACAAAACCTATTTTTGGTGTATTTTAATCAAAAATTATCATTTTTAACATTTAAAAAACAATATGCATATTAAAATTAAAAAATTAAAAAAGTGACCATCTGAAACTCTTCGCCAACTTTGAGGATATAACTTCAACTTCTTTTAGGGTCCTTTGAGAAAATCAAAGTTTTATTTGGTCTGAAAAAAGTTTCGCGGAGTGAACGTTTGCTGCGGTACACAGCAGTTGCCAGTTGTGAAAAGTATGCTGAAGTGTTGAAGACCACCAGGAATGCAGTATAATTTCCAGCGTCAGCCGGAAGTGCATCTGCTTCTACACAACCAAGTAGCTGCGGCCGATTGGAGATCGGGCTTGAAAGCAGAAGGGATGATTAGGATCGGCTTTTAGCGACAGAGCAACATTTTCGAATCAAGTTTGGCCAGACGGAGAGGCGGGACAGTATTGAACTGAATTCAACTAAGTACGTTTTTATATATTTGTGTTTACAAGAGTGACGACAATTCTATTGATGATGATGATGATGAAATACTACCATCTATTGTAGCAAGGTAACTTTCCATAGCAGTGGAATAATCTGAAAAACGATTTGATCAGGATTCTACTGTTGTTTGTGATCTTCAAGCTCCTGTATGAAGGGCCAAAAACGTTTGGGCGGGCCCGTAAGCAGAGACACTTACGCGAAACCCGCGAATAAAGGGAAGAGAATCACCTTCCAAAAGCAAGTTCACACATACAGCATTAGAGTCGAGCCCTCGATTGACAGAATAAACCCAATAGATGGGGTCGAAGAGCCCGCCCTCGTCCCACGAAATGTTAACAATAGGGAGGAGGCAGTCCCATGCTCCCTATCCAAATCGTTTCACTTGGGTGCCCTGATGGTCCCTCCCTTTTCCCGTTATATATTATGTCGATATGATGATATTCAGTATATTTTGTAATGGTGTAATGTTGATTACTTACCTTGTGCTAGAAAATTTGTCTGAAAGTAAAATTGGTTAGGGTTTATACCGTTCTTTATTGCTCTGTGTTGTCTTGATGTTACTGCATTCGAAGAGTTGACTTTAGGATGACGATATGATATTGCTCGTGTTCATAGAATAGGGAAGAGAATAGAAAGGAAAAGGGATTAGTGATTGGTAACACGCTATGCGCATGTGAGATTTTCATGGTGATATTCTCACAACGGCCGTTCAGAATGGTTCGACGGATACATATGCGAGATCATAACAGGGCAATGATCCCCCATCGCATCTTCAAGTGATCATTACAAGCTGTCCATTTGGTTCAGGCACTTTTGAACGTTGATGGGGCAGCCGATTCACACATGAAATCTGCCGCGACCAACTCGACAGAACGCGCCCATACCCCTTTCTGAACCGAAGGGCAGGGACAAGAGTGACGACAATTCTATTACACTTTTATTTTTTTATAATGTTTTTCAAATGAATTTCATTTCATAATCATATAGATTGGGTGCATTGTGATTATCACTTAACTTGTTTGTTCAACAATTCGATAGGTACAATTTCAACAATTGGAAGACATTCAATTGCTTCGAATGATTATCATAGATCCTAATTTTCTACGATTTCACAATCGAGTGGAATATGTGTTGCTGCATCAATTATTTGGTATACATATTTGCTTTTACAGCTGAACATAGGAATAAACTACCCTTGCTTACATAGGTTCCTTTTAACATAACTGCTTTTGAACACATAATTTAAAACCCTTAATCAATATTAAGTGGTTGAATAAATATTTCATAGTAATTTTTCAAACGCAGATCATATAAATGGAACCTTCCTTCAACTGAAATTAAAAAAAAAATCATAATTTAGCAGTTCATACAAAAACTTTATTCCACAGGACCAGATGCTCGATTAATATTGGGATCTTTTCTTGTAATGTGTAAAAAAGTAACGCAATGTTGTCATAGCAATTTAAGAAATAAGACAAGTTCTCCTTAACTACATGTTTTTATATTTTCAAACATTCTTCTCCTTTCTGAAAGTGAGTAATGGCGCTATAACCATAAGCCTTAAGGAGCTAGGACTATAGCTAATGCTAAAGTCCCAACCGTTTGAAGAGAAATGGAGCATCACTTAACCTTCTTAGACTAGATGCTCCCAACGACCAGTTAAGAATAAATTTTGGTTCTGTAGACCAGACGGGGCATTCTGTTCAACTATTCTCTCCGACTATTAATTTCTTTTTTCCTTTGATATCTACTGAAGGCTACGTGGGTTCCCCGTGGCTTCTTAAGGTAGATATCGAATCCTCCCTATCACCAACGGTTGCATGGACGTGGCCAGGTGAGCGATCGAGGAGTGTCTTCGTGGAGATTATTGCGTGAAGAAACGTGTCAGTAACTGGATTCGTTTCATGGTGGCATGCAATATCTTCAACGAATTATTCCTCATCGTAGTTCCATCCACGAGGTGTGCAAACGAAAATGCTCATGCTAATGCTAATGCTAATGCTTTGAGAAAATCAACGTTTTATTATTTTCAAGCATGAATTTACGAATATTTTAGTTTCAGTGTATTTTTTTTCTTGAAAAACACTTTGTTACCTGCAATTTCATTCAAGACGACATTTTTATCAGATGAGTCGCTTGTGAAAAAAATTTGTGTGAAAAAATAAAATCCACATATAAAATTCGATCTTATAGAAAATTAGTTCATGAAAATATTGAATTTTAAGTAAAAACGTTATTTTGGGTAGAAATCAACATATAGACAAAAGTTAATTCAGATCGGCGAGAGTGGGTCCAACCGGTTTGCTATTCTGACTGGAAATGCTGTATTATACGTTTCAACCTGATTTCTTTAATATTTGAGGGAAATTGGAGGGAAAAAAGTTAACGCAATAACGACAAACATATGCACATGTCACTTGACAGAATAGCCACCGGTGGCAACGAAATACCGCATAAGGAAAAATGAACGCGCTTCGAGCTGACAAGGTCGGCATGTAATCCTGTGATAAATATGCCAAACGTGAACTGAATTTATAATACACTATATTACCTACGTCGATTTGATACCCCTTTGGAGGAATGTCCAACATAATTTTCTCCCAGCAAGCAGATTTATCCGTAAGAACCGAAAATCCTGGCCTTGCCATGTACGAAATGGAATAATTCATCTTGTCGGATAAGCCGAATGGAAAGCTGACAAGCGAAAAACGCTGAAATCATGTGCAATCTCACAGCATGGGGTCAGCTAGCGCTCAAGTTGTAGGAACCAGGCCCCATTCGTGTCGATTCGGTACAACCAGCAAAAGACGATTCCCGGAACGCAATTGAACGAATCCGACGATGATTTTAGGCAGGTACCATACCAAGAAGCAGACGCAATTTATTGCCCATCAGGGTGCCTAATTCCAACGACCGAAGGTGCACTCCGCGGGAACGGACATGTGGCAAATGAGCTCGATGCAGGCCGCTTTTTTCTCAAAACAAATGATAAAATTGAAACTATTTATCTCGTGCCCTGCATTTATTCAAAAGCGTAAAATAACACCGAAACTAAAAGCACCGTCATGCGTTGACATTTCAGAGGAAGATATGATCGCCGCCTTCAAAGCAACTGTTTTATTGCCAAGTGGAGTCGAGCACATCACGAGATTCTAATCTGCTCTTTCTGAAAAGTAAAATCTCAAATCGCCTGACAACAGCGTGAAGCATTTCAATTCAATCTCGAGAAAAGAAAAACAAACCATTCAAATGTCATTGCACTTTGCGAGATGATGATAGACGCTGCCGCTGCGGTTTCTCGTCTAGCTACGTTCCTACATACATACGTACAACTACATAGAGCTCATTGCTGATGATGGATGCGCCGCCTATTAATAGTAGTTCGTCGTGAAAATTGCTGCTCAAGCACGCCTTTGGATTATAAATTAAATCTGCTGCCGCACTAGAAAGCGATTAGGCCCAGGCCCGTGCTATCGGCCGGTGTCAGGATTGGTCTCGAGAACACGGTGGACAGCGTGATAAAAAAAAGTCAGAATGAGACAAAGCGTCTGGACGTGACTAAAATACGTTTTCACCGGCTTCTCATAAAATTTGTATGTGGTTTAATCGAAAGCTATTCCGTTATGGGGAAATAAGGAAAATAATGGTCAACTAATTGTGCAGAATAGTTGACACGAGCCTTTTTTTCACGTAGACTACGTTACACGGAAAAGTATAGACGGGAAGAGTAATATGAAAATCTAAGCTTGAGGGATTATGAAAAATTATATGATTTCGAGCATAAATGTTGTCGGTACAGAATATACCTAGTCGCGTTTTTTTGTCCCGTGGTACAATTGGGTGGAGTGTTGTCGAAAAGGGAAGGTAAATTCCTGTCCGCACCATTACAGTATCCATAGCTCATTTCATACTTTTATGTAATTTAAATAATGTGGAGATTCATCATGTTGTTGCAACAAATGACCTAACTTAATTTATATCAAGCATGCGGTCGTGTCTTGTATTAAACCTCAGTATTTTTGTTTAGCCCAGGGATACTAACGATTTATTTACGAGTGATTTATAAATGAATAACAAAACTCCACTCTACGAACAAAAAAAAACACGGTTGGGTTTCTTTATCATTAAAACTATACCTTCAATCATTCTTGTGTCTAACAAACGTCGGATATCCCTTTTGACGTAAGGGAACGAGTCAAATTAAAACCGGAATAAACAGAAGATAAAATCTCCTATGTGGGGAGAACATGATACCCCAGTAGGCGTATTGATCTATTGCTCAAATGCTATAGAATGAGTTCTTTTCCTTTTTAATTGGGTCGCATCTTACATGAACAAAAAGGAGCAAGGCCTATTTTGTTGAGATGAAGAGCAAATATGTTTACGCCGTATCAAATTATTATGGTCAATTAATAGACATTTGTTTACAAGTTGCAAGCGACTATATAGGCAGGTTTTGATAGCTGATTGCAAAACAGTGAGATTTATTTCAATATATGGGGCATCTCATTTGACTCTTGTTCTTGATAAAATAACTAAATCATCCTTGAAATTATTTAACCATTGTATTTAAACTGAGGTTTGCTCTCCACAGTTGTTGTCGCCACCATGCAAATACAACTTTAAATTCATATTGATAGCTCATCGTATGCTTGCCGGTGTCACCAATGGAAGGAACTAGAGGTGTAGTATTAGTAGTGAATCATACTGATTAAACCGTTTAAAATACTGTGTATGTTTGTGTATATTTCATATACCACCAACTGATCGGTAGTGATGTCATGGAAGAAATCTGTATGCAACAGCCCTGGAAGCGCCTATCGAAAGTAGCTCTAATCCGACCCGATCAGGAACTAATAACTCGATAACTGGCATTGGTATTTAGGAGCTCAGATTAAGAGGTAACATACCTGAGAATAATACCATAAAATTGTTCCCACAATATTATGCGAATACCAAATTGAGGATAGACAATACTAAAAAAGTACTTCTAAGGAATTCCCAGGTATCCGAAATAACAAATTTTGGTATTCGAGAGATATTTTGCTTGCAATTCTTAGGTATTTTGCTTAGATATTTTACCTCTTAATCTGAGCTCTTTAACACCAAGGCCAGTTATCAAGATCAAAATTAGGTATTTACATGCTATTTTCGCCTGCTCGGGGAGAGCTGAATGGTGGTAGCTATCAATCAACTCATTTCAGAATATCAGGAGAATTTCGTCCGTTCCGAAACTACTTGCACAAACAATAAGCTACGCATGTAAACGTGACCGATACCATTGCGATAAGCATACTGAAACACACTAGATTGGGAAATTTAAGGTTTAAAAATTGTGTTCTGTATGCTAGTATATTAGCTGAACCCGGTGCGAGCCTTGCTACGCTTGCAACTAAATGAATGAACATTTAATAGAATTGACGCTTTTATGGTTCTTTTTTTTAATGAGTTTTGTTAAAATACATTCGTTTGCTAATGTGAGGAATTACTGCAAAATAAAACGTAGGTGTATGCAAGCATGGGAAAACTGATTCACTCGCATGAGCACCACCGATTTAAAAAAGCAACCCTCGGTTACTAACAGAATACTGAACGAGTGTGACGTTTCCTTTCAAACAATTCTACTCTCAAAAAAATCGTCACGTTACTTCTACGTGGAACGCACGTAATTTTCGTCCACTGCCAAAACTAGTAATAAACACGTGGTATTCACATAAGAGCTACGTGATTTCCACGTAAATCCACATTCTACGTGAAAATCACATAATTGTAACGTGATTTTTCACGTACAATTCACTGGCACGTAATGTTCACCTGATTTCACTGAAGAAGATTTGGTTACGTGTTCAGGTGGAAGTTACGTGAAATTTCACTTGATAACAACGTGTCGATTTTTTTGAGTGTACACGAATCCTCGCAAACGAACAAATGTTCAGCTAGATGTAATATTAAATGAAAGCGTTGCAACTGAACGTAATCGATTTAAATACACCGAATAAGATTATTTTGACTCAGTGAATGCAATCAGCTGGAAGGATCAGAGCAGAGATACGGTTAAAAATGACGCTTTATGTTTTTTGTTGCATTAGATTGCTTAGATTGCTCAAACATTAGATCATGTTCGATCATTATTTGAAATGTTTAATGATGTTTAAGGTATGATTTGAAGAAATGAGTGTGATTCAATCAATCTCGCTCAACTGAATCAAACTGAATGCAATTGTCAAAGATTCAGTGGTTAAAAAATAGGCAATGAGAAATCGTAGACACTGCTACCATCCGATTCATTCACTGTAAGATCAACTGACAGTTTTGCTCAATTCTGTTTTCTACGAATAGAATGAAAGCAGAATAACAGAATGAACAGAATCGAAATTTTTTGAACGTGGTAACGCTCACTTCTGAATGTTTATGCGTGTGAGTGAGAAATGAGCGAATAGTGAACCGATTTTTCAGATGCTTGGGTGTATGTTGTTAATTTAACCCTCGGATCGTTAGATTCTACCATGGTTTTTTTTTTCTGTGTAGAAACATTTCATAGAGAATACATTTATCTTCAAACTACGCCGTATCCTGTCAGTTTGAACGTAATTTTCTCTTGCATAACCTTGGTTAACTTCTTGTGCATAATGTAGCACTAAGTAGTGTTAGCATCCTCCTTTTTTGACTAACAAGGAATTAAAACTTCTATCAAAAAATGCTTCCTACCCGAGAAATATACATTTTGTGTTTTAGTTGCCTGGATAATTTTCATGTTTGTTTGAAATTTGTATGAGAGCTTCTCTTTTTAGATGAGGAAGGGGTCTCAAACCACCGAGAAACATTTCTCGCCTTCAAAATCTTCTACATGCCAAATTTGGTTCCATTTGCTTGATTAGTTCTCGAGTTATGCAGAAATTTGAGTTTTATTTGTATAAGAGCTCCCCTTTCATAGAGGGGGGAGGGGTCTCAAACAACCAGAAAAAAAATCCTGCCTCTAAAAACCCCTAGATGCCAAATTTGGTTTCATTTGCTTGGTTAGCCCTCGAAATGTGTATAAATTTGTGTTTCATTTGTATAGGAGCCCCTCCTTTCAGAGGACGGACGGGTCTCAAACCATCGTAGACACATTTCTCGCCATCAAAAACCTCCACGTGCCGAATTTGGTTCCCTTTTTCTGAATAATTCTCGATTTATTTAAAAGAAAATCTTATTTTATTTTTTATTTAAAAAAAAATCCCTTCCTGATATGGGTTTTATAAATTAAAAATACTACATTTTATCCATATAAACTGTATTGAAAAATCTTATGCCGAAAAAGTTATAGCGATTTCAATTTAATTACATCAGGTGCGTACTTTATTTTGTCCAGTACTGTATATGAAAAAGCATGTAGTCGGATAGAGTCAATCCGATTTTTATTGCTTTTAAGGTGTTTTTATTGTATGCACTACGTAAGTTAGGATGTACAGAATTGCCTCTTCCATTAAATTAGGTACGTTTTATTTGATCAACATTCAAGCATTCAAAAATCGTCTGAATAATTTTATGGTTTTGTTTGTGATATTGTTTCGCAACGTTTGAACTCAACTGATCTATTGTCAAAACTAAATGTTTAAGGTCCTATTCTTCAGTTAAGAAATTGATTTTTGTTCGCGGTAGATCATCAATGCAAGCTGAACAATGCATTATGTCCAAAGTAACATTGGGAGACTCTCTTCGCCTATCTTTTTTTTTTCCATTGTAATGAATACAAACATACATTTATTTATTCAACATCACATTTAGGATAAGACATAATCAACAATAGTTCGCCACAATACTCGGTTTGCGGCTGCCGCTCTTCAACCTCGGTCACGCCCAATACCCGCCAGATCACGCTCCACCTGGTCCGCTCTTCGTTCTCTCTGCGCTCCATGCCTTCTTGTGCCCACCGGAGCGAACACCAACTTTGCATGGTTGTTGTCCGGCATTCTTGCAACATGCCCTGCCCACCGTATCCTTCCGGCTTTGGCCACCTTCTGGATGCTGGATTCGCCGTATAGTGCAGCGAGCTCGTGGTTCATCCTTCGCCGCCACACACCGTTCTCCTGCACACCGCCGAAGATCGTCCTTTGCACGCGTCGCTCGAAAACTCCGAGTGCTTGCAGGTCCTCCTCGAGCATGGTCCCTATCTCCATGTAGACCGCAGGAGCCCGTAGTAGGCACGACTTCCACTGATGATGTGCCTTCGAATTTCACGACTCGTATTGTTGTTAGCCGTCAGTAAGGATCCGAGGTAGGCAAATTCCTCCACCACCTCGAAGTGTCCCCGTGTGGCATTACTTCATCGGCGGATCCGCTCGTGTTCGGTTTCGTATTCACCACCAATCCAACCTTTGCTGCTTCGTGTTTCAGGCGGGTGTACAGCTCTGCCACCGTTCCAAATGTTCTTGCAATAATGTCCATGTCGTCCGCAAAGCACACAAATTGACCAGATTTCGTGAAAATCGTTCCCCGGCTGTTGAGCCCGGCTCGTCGCATTACACCTTCCAGAGCGATGTTGAACTGTAGGCATGAGAGTCCGTCAAGCATAAAGCATGGCCGGTCTAAACATTTGTTTCAATATTAGTAGTGTGTTCTTCAGACAAAGTTTTGATTTTCTGTTTATAAGAGGATAAAAACTTTTTATATATTTATAACATTTGGCTTGAATGCCTTCAATGTGATCTTTGAAATTTAATTTTTAATCAAGTACCAGACCAAGGTATTTCACTTGACTTGACCAAGAAATTGGAACACCATTCATAGTAACTATGTGACTACCCGACCAGAAGCGTATAATATAAGCATAACAAAACTATAACAAACTTTGTTAAGACTAACTGATTATGATATAAATTTGTTACAGACATTTTCGTCTCCATAATTGTATAACATATTTATAACAAATTATGATATAATGCCCAGGAAGACACAATCTTCATAAAGAAATAAATTAATTCTAACACTAGCTAAAATGATTTTGCTTTATCGTAGCAAAACTGTTACAAAGTTTGTTTTGTTTTTGTTGTATCTGTATCATAGTTTGCTATAATTTTGTTACCTCTTGAGGATTTGTTGTAACCATTTCTGTTATTTTAACATCATCCGCGATCTGAATTCTAACAACCGCTATTATAAAAACAGCGTTACTGAATAACAAATCCTGAAATAATTTTGTTGTTTCCTTCTGGTCGGGATACTACTAGGTTTCAAAAAAGAAGGTTTTCAGGGTTGTCAAAAACGAGGATTTCTGACAACCCTGAGGCAAATCAGGGAGGTCGGAAGTAAAAATGTTATATAATATCAGCCCAAGAATGCTACCCGTAGGAACTCCAGCTCTAACAGGTAGTCGATCAGATTTGGAATTCTGATAATTTACCTGCAGAGTTCTGTCAGTTGAATAATTCTGAATTAATTTCATAATGCAGAGCGGAAAATTAAAGTTTTTTAATTTAGCAATTAAACCTTCATGCCAAACACTGTCGAATGCATTTTCAATGTCTATAAGAGCAACTCCAGTTGAGCAGCCTTCAGATTTGTTTGAACGAATTAAATTAGTAACTCTTAAGAGCTGATGAGTAGTTATATGGCCATGGCGAAATCCAAATTGCTCATCTGCAAAAAATGAGTTTGTATTGATGTGAAACATCATTCTATTCAAAATTATCTTTTCAAAAAGTTTACTTATAGAAGGAAGTAAACTTATTGGTCTGTAGCTAGAAGCTTCAGCTGGATCTTTCTCGAGCTTGAAAATTGGAACAACTTTGGAATTTTTCCATTTGTGAGGAAAATATGCCAAATGAAAACATTTATTAAATAATTTTGCCATGAAAGACAAGGTACTTGAAAAGTAAGCTAATTCTTTTACTAGAGTAAATACACGTTTACAAAGTTAATCTTTAAAACAAAACTGCCAGTCTTCTTTATTGATAACCCCTTTTTATATGGTTTCAGATCTCATCGACGTATGTCGATTATAACGTAGTGTACAATCGTGTCTCTTCGTTTGTATAGCAATCGTGCTTATCGTTTTTAAGTGGAACTGGTCGTTAGGTGGAAGAGGCAAAAGATATAACAGTACTCACTGGGAGTTTTTTGATGAGAATATAGAAAATTCCATCATCACCTGGAGCTTTCATATTTTTGAACTTTATAGTTTTACATTTTACTTCATCCAAATCAGTACCCCAGGATTCATCAAAACTATTTTCCATGGAGGAAATATTCAGATAATCACGAGTAACTTCTCACTAAGATTCTCAATAGGACTAGTAAGACCCAAACTGAAATTATGTGAACTCTCAAACTGCTTTGCAAGTTTTTGTGCTTTTTCCACATTAATTAACAATATTTTATCACCTCCAGCGCTCAAAGAGCTGCAATAGGCTTTTGGGGTTTCTTTAAAATTTTGGAGAGTTTCGAAAAAGGGGTCTAGTTTTGACACATTTTTTTTCAAATTGTTTGTTCTTCAGGGCAGATAAGCCTTTTTTAATTTGTTTTTGCAAATCTCGCCAGATAATTGTCATGGCGGGATTGCGTGTTCTTTTAAATTGTCTTCTAAGGATATTTTTCAGGCGGATCAAAAGCTGAAGATCGTCGTCAATTATAATTGAATTGAACTTTACCTCGCATTTTGGAACGGAGACAGCTCTTGCTTCGACTATAGAAGTAGTCAGAGTTTCAAGAGCATTATCGATATCATTTGTAGTTTCCAAAGGAATGTTAGGATTACGTGAAGCGGTCTCTACCTGATGCTTAGCACGAGAATGCAAGATCGCTTTGCGAGTCTTGCATTCCCAAAAATTGTAATTGTGGTTTCCACCACAATTCGAACATTTAAATTTTTTGGGATCCTTTACAGAACAGCTGTCCATGGCGTGAGAGGAATCGCCACAATGCATACATTTGGCATCTATGTGACAATTTATTGTCCCATGACCCCATCCCTGGCATTTACGGAACTGGGTGAGATGCTGTAAATTTTAGCCAGTCTTCCTAAACTGTTCCCACTTCACTTTGACATGGACCATAAGGCTGGCTTTTTCCAATGCCTTAAGGTTATTCAGTTCATTTGATTTAAAATGAACTAAATAAAATTCGTTAGAAATCCCTTTGCGAGAATCTCCAGGTTGGGATTGCATTTTCATTTTTATTACTTGAACTGGTGTAACTCCAAGTAATTTAATAAGTGCTTGTTTGATCTCGTCCAAGGATTCACCACTGGCCAGACCTTTTAAGACAACCTTGAACAGGCGTTCAGTTTTGGTATCATATGTAAAAAGGTTAATACCTCTTTGAGCAAGATCCTTTGAGCAAGATCCTTTGAGCAAGATACTTTGAGCAAGAATATCGTTAGAACGGGAATCCAGAGATTGTCCCTGTCTTTTACGTTTAGGCGCCATATTCTCGAAAACGAGTACCTATCAGATTTCTATAAGAATCTGAGGGACCAAAGAGGAATGTTAAATTAGAAATTTATACGTTTTCTCCTAATCAACTTCCAAGCAGATTCTATAAGAATCCGAAGGGTCAAAGTGGAATTTTCCAAACCGATATCCAAGTCGGATTATCTTGCGTTGGGGCCAGACAAGGATCGAGAAGGAATAAGGGTAAATTAAATAAAGAATTTACAGGTAGTGCTTAACACTGAAAAGTGCTGTTTAATTTTGTTGTAGCTTTAGGTGGCAAGAATACTTCCTTTAGCAAAAAGAAAATAGAACCGCATGGCCTGAGAGCTCGATGCGGACTGATCTCTTCGTCGACTTTCTCTTTGCGTTCCTACGGCTTTGTAAAAACATGTTCAAGTATTTTCAACACACAGTACTGTAATATAAAGTAATTAAGGATCCAATACGTCAAAACGTCAACTAATCGTTTAATAGACAAACTTTTAACGAAAGAGAAAGCCGACGAAGAGGATCTCTCAATGTTACTTAGGACGAAAGCATTCATCAGCTTGAATGTGCAAATTACGCTTAATCAGATAATGACCGTTTATAATCGGCATCGTGGAATGATTTATCTTAATATGCCTCGGACAGCTTTAAAAAAAAACCTTTCAATAATCTGCAAAATCATACTAGACAAGGTGCTTGTTAGTAGTCTAGGATGTATTATTTGACGAAATAAATAAACTAAACTAAACTAAACTTTTCTTTTTTCTTTGATATCTTGGTTGTGCTTACATGAAATATTTCTTAAACATATTCCAAATCCATCGTCAAATAATGAACCGTTCATATCGCAGAATTGTTTGTAAAAACGCAGAGCACATTAGCGTAAAAACAAAAGACAAATGAGTAGGAAATTTAAAATAACTTCTTCTAGGTCTCGTTAAATCATGTAATGCTAAACAAATTATAGGGATCCGAAGAAAGTGAACTACAAGTTTCTTCGAAGAAGTACTTCGCATTTCCTGGATTTGAACATTTATGAAACATTCATGTGGGATTCATTATTTTATTAAGTTGTCCCTTATTTTGTTTGTTTCATTTCTGGACGTTTAAATTTGTTAAATAACCTATTCTGCTATTTTGATTCAGTTTTTCTAAAAACGAAAACATCAATCAATGTTAACTACAAAACAACTCAATCTACTTATGTTAATGCGTATGCATCGGCGGAAAATTGACCATGAAATAAATTCCACACCGAATCAAAGTTGGCTAACCTAATTGGACGGCTGCTTCAATTTCCAACCGGATGTAAATCAACCAACTTTCCAGCATTTCCATACATGCACATCACCCTTTGCGGCGACTATGCGGGTTATTCGGCGTTTCAATGCACGGCGGCAAGGGCAGAGAAAATCATCAGTATCAAATAATTAATTATTCCACAAAATTTGCATAAAAAAATCAAAATTTCCCCGAGAAGCGTTTCTGCGCCCACCATAAACACCCATGCACACACATACACACCCTGAAAAACCATATGTAATTACAAACTAACACTCTTCGCCATCATCCGAACGGGGAAGTGCATGGTAATTGGAATGAACCCACCACCCATCCGCCCGAAACTTGACTTGTATATGTAAATGAGGAAGTTCGTAAAGCCAGAGTAGAATTGGCACCATGACTAACATGCTGAATACATTCCGGTCCCAGCAATTCCATTCCGTGTGCATGCACCACAACCACACACACCACTGACTGACTGACTGACTGACTGGCTGGTTTTGGCTAGGATTCGGTGTCGCCGCCTTCCCTAAGTGCAACTTTAATGAACCATTCGTAGATTGCACAATTTAAGTAATGCACAGCACCAGCTCACTTCGTGCGGATTGTTTGTTGTTACGTTACGTCGGACGTCTCGAGCGGTCTCAACTTTGCTCAAGATCAGCACCGAATCTGGGGCACAAGGCAAATGGCCAATCTTTGCTGCGAGCCTCCGTCAACACGAAACACTGCATACTGTTGCCACTACTCTGCTGCTGCCTCTGCGGTGGGAAATACGTGGGTTCGAGTTTCAGCTGGCATGAATGCTGGGGGGCGCTTGGGAGAACAAAAAACGCCACTTTGTAACAGATTTCAGTTTCCTATCGGCAGAGAAAGGGGGGTTGAGAAATGTTTTTTTCTTCTTCTTCTCTCCAATAGCGTGTGGGAAAGGCAAGCAAA
The DNA here is from genome assembly GCA_034211315.2 of Aedes japonicus. Lineage (NCBI taxonomy): Eukaryota > Metazoa > Arthropoda > Insecta > Diptera > Culicidae > Aedes > Aedes japonicus. Next base: position 18,982 of record JASCZW010014434.1, read on the forward strand.
TGACACGACATGCTTTCACATGTGATTGATTAGAATGTGAAAAGGTGAAGGTTAATGTTATGTGTGAGTGAAGGGTGAGTTGAAGGCAGTAATTTTGATGGTGAGGTACTCATTTTCGTGAATACCCCGCGTCTGTTTCAGAGAAAACGGAGTATAAATCAATCAATCAATTAAGGATTGAAAAGCAAATTATTCCAACGAAATTGCTTGTTAAAAATATATTGGAATCTGATCCCTCAATGAGGTATCAACTCTCCATTATGTGTCAAAACAAAATTGACATGGCTGTTGACATCCTTTGTCGACAAGTTATTTAAAACGACCACCAACACAAGAAATAACATTTCCTGTACATAATGATAGTTTCCGCGGGGGTACTGAGAGTTTTAAGAAATTCACGTTTGAATCTTTTTTTCCCCTCTTTGTTTACAAAATCACATACGTCGTTTTGAAAAAGTTGTCGAAAGTTTATGATGATCTTTAGTTTAGGATGTTTTTCACAAAAATCAATAACTACAATGTGTAAATTAATCAAAGATTGTCACTTAAAAAGCAGAAGCGCTCTGAACTTTGAGTGTTTTGTTATCTTTGATGAAAAAGAAGTGGGGTAGAATGCTACTTCGTCGTTATTGCTATTTTCCAGGAGGACAGAACATCAATAATATCAACAGATCATCTTCTTTTCTTTTTAGGCATTTCAAGCTTGTTGCTTGCTTCGCTTATTGCTTGTTTTTTACTTAGTGTTCTCAATGCCCTTCCACACTTATTAATTGAGAGCTTTCGATGCCAGGTACCAATTTTGCATTAGTATGATTGTGTGGCAAGCACAATCGTGCGCCTGTACCCCAGAGAGTCGAGACATTTTCCTTAACGAAAAATTTCTAGACCAGACCGTGAATTGAACCCAGTCACGTCCAGCATGGTATTGCTTTGTAGCTGCGCTTTTACACACTGAGCTAAGGGAGGACCAATGGATCAAACATGCATAAATAAATATTGAGTTTATTTCGCTGTGTTGAATCGTAAGCTACAATAAAGCCTTTTTTAACGCATTTTGTGAATGTCTACGGCTACTCTTCAAAACAAAAGAAGCGTCTCGAGTGCAACCACTTTTTTTTTCGTCGTCAGTTAATTAATTTTAGTTTATTCTACGAAGCCGTGGGTAGAACTAACGAATCTGTTTGTGATTTTCTGCCACGAAACTGATTTGTAATTATTATGAAGATACCTTCGTAGTTAATGGCATTTGTTGACAAAAAAAAACATTCATTCTTTGTACGAAAACAATATAAAGAACTACGAATAAATTTATGGTTACCCATAAGAAAGAAACGCCGTTCTGGTTGTTGCACGAATAACTAACAGATCTACTATATCGAGTCGAAATGTTATTTTATAAAAAGCGCAGCCACGTAGAGTTGTCCAGCATTTTTTTTTTAAGTTTCTGACTTTGGATTCGATCTTGTGTTTTGGGAAAGAGCTGTTTGGTGAATCCATGGTTGATCTCACTAGGTCATGGTGACTCGTGAGAAGATACTTGATTCAAGAGTATAAAGTTATAACTCTCGACAGCACTTTAATTTTTATTTTGGAATAACTAAATTATTCCTGCCCATCTCAGTAGGAATACCATCATGCATAAGTACGATATAAGAGATGCAGCGATTCTACTAGAAACTCATTTCGTGCTTTATTCAAAAAGGTGCAATGATCTGGTGGAAAAATCAATATGAATGTTTTCTTCAATGTACAAAATCTATATTTACGAAACGAGTGACAGCTAATTTACGAAAATAAATTTTGCGTTGCATTGCTATGAGTTTAAACGAAAACAAACAAAAAACGGAGAACGCAGTAAAACTCAAGATGAGGTGGTGAATTTTTGATAATATCTCAATAATATATTCCCGACCAAAAGGGAATAACAAAATTATTTCTAGTTTTGTTATTCAGTTACGTTGTTTTTATAACAGAGATTGTTAGAATTTAGATCGCGGATGTTGTTAAAATAACAGAAATTGTAACAAAAAATCTTCTAGAGGTAACAAAATTACAGCAAACTATGATATAGATATAACATAAACAAAACAAACTTTAAAACAGTTTTGTTACGATGTAGCAAAATCATATCAGCAGGTGTTAGAATTCATTTATTTATTGAGGCAGATTGTGACTCCCAGGACATTATATCTCAATTTGTTATAAGTATGTTGTACAATTATTCAGATGACAACGTCTTCAACAAATTTATATAATAATCAGTTAGTCGTAACAAGGTTTGTTATAATTTTGTTATTTTTATGTCGGGTTATTTATAGTTTTTTAGCTGAACCCGGAGTGAGCGGTGCTACGTTTGCAACCAATTGAATGCAAGTTTTTATAGTACTGGTGCGTTCATGGTTGTTTTTTTTTTTTTAAATGAGTTTTGTTAAAATATTTTCGCTCGCTAATGTGAGACTGCGATTATAAAGTTTAATTTTTTCATTTTGTTTCTGTTTTTATTTTTGTTAACGTTGCTGTGTTGCATAAATTTATCGAACTTAACGTTGCCCTTCTTAGAATGAAATTTCTTCAATTTTTTTCAATGGTACCTACACAGAAAGAAAAAGTGCGGTAGTTCCTACTTTTTCCATATAAACTACTGCATTTTCGTGAAAACTACCATACATTTTGACAGGTCATAGTATTTTCTACTGAAATGTTGCATACAGTATATTATCATAGTAGAACTAAACAAAATTATTTTCTGCAAAAAACGCAGGTGTATGTGTTGTTTCGACAACGTCATTTATATGTTGAACACCTCGGCTGTACTCTCAGCTAGATAATCTATCCATACTATAGGCTGGTTTTCTCCTTATTAGATGTAAGAACGGGTCATTTCCTATCATAGATAGGCTCTTTGTAGCACGACATGTAGCTGAAGTGAGTGTAGCTCCAAGGATCCCCCTTTTCTGACTAGGAAGGGTTTCAAACTTCTATCAGAACATATTTTCTACTCGAGCAATACACATTTTGTGTGTTCAAACTACGCCGTATCCTGTCAGTTCGAAAGTAATTATCTGTCGTATTACCTTAAATTATGTAGCACTAAGAGTAGCTCAAGTATCATACTTTCTTGACTAAGAAAGGATTCAAACTTCTATCAGAATATGCTTCTAACCCTACACATTTTGTGTTGAGTTGCGTGGATAATTCTCAATGAGAATTTCTCATGTTTGGTTGACATTGGTGTTTCATTTGTATTAGAGCCCCCCTTTGCAGAGAGAGAGAGGGATCTCAAACAAACATAGAAAAAAATCCTGCCTTTAAAAAATTGATTCCACATTTTCACGCCGATCGGATCAATTTATGTTTATGTGGTTCAATTCATATGAGAGCCCCTTCTTCTAAGAGAAAGAGAGGTTGGTTCCATTTGCTTGTTTAGTTCTCGAGTTATACAGAAATTTGTGTTTCATTTATATGGGATCCTCCCGAAGAGCCAGAAGAGGGAGGGGTTTCAAACTATCATTACAACCTTCCCCGGCCTCATAAAGCCTTGCATACAAATCTTTACGTCGATCGGTTCAGTAGTTTCCGAGTCTATAAGGGTCAGACAGACAGACAGAAATTCATTTTTATATACACTCAGTAGCAAAAAAAAAGCCGAGCAAAATTTTGCTTCCAAAAACCGCGTTTTTCAACTTTCTGTTACTTTGTCAATTATCAATATTTTTGGCTGAAAACTTGACAATTTAATAACCAATGTATAGACCCTATGTGATCAAAATTTCATGTTGATAATATTTATGAATTTGGAGTTATCATACGGATTTTTGAAATTGCTATGTCCAAAATGACTTTTTTCACATATTTTATGATAACTCCAAATTCATAAATTTTATCAACATGAAATTTTGGTCACATAAGGTCTATACATTGATTATTGAATTATCAAATTTTCAGCCGATTTGAAAGTTGAACAACCTTGTTTAAAA
>JASCZW010014435.1:0-22956 GCA_034211315.2 Aedes japonicus
AGCGGCTGACGAAACCAAGGTGCACCAAGGATGACTAGACTTACATAAAGGCAAACACACAGCAATTGCCGGGTCAGGTGTTTTACGTTGTCACATCACGGTTGCCCGTTCCTGAGGAGGCAAGGAAGAAGAAGGTGAACAAATTCACCAAAAAGTTCTTCAGAAAGCTGGTGTGGCGTCATGGATAAGCCATACATCACGACGGGTACCATCTTGCTACTACGCGCCGGTAATAGACTGATACAGAGATAACAATCCTGTTTTTGTACCAAAAGACATCAACCCACTGAACTCGCCGAAATGTCGTTTGATTGAGAGGTATGAAGCCATCATGAAGGTCAAACTTCCTAAAACACCTGAGTTCACGAGAACGAGCTGGTTTTGAAAAAAGTGGCTAAAAGTTTCAAAATATATAAATGAATATAACTTCCTCCTAAATCTGATCTTGGATAGCGCGCTTCAAGTTCAAACTCGACCTGTTCCAGGAACGTCATTTCGCAGGAAACGGCCTTCTCCATGGTGGGATCAGCAATGCACCGAGGTGTACCATAAAAAGCCCGACGCGTTTAAGGTTTTCCGAGAACTTAAGAGCTAACTCAAGATCAAGAAACGCGGATACTGGCGACGATTTGTGGTGGGCCTATCGCGAGAAACGTCAACGAAATCTCTTTGGAATACTGCGCGAAGATCGCATAACCGAGCTATGTACAACGAGAGCGAAGAGTATTCGGACCAATGGATCCTTAAGTTTGCGCGAAAAGTGTGTCCAGAATCTGAGTCGGCACGGAGAGAAACCAAGAATTCGATAGATGCCAACCTTTTTCAATGGTAGACTATCCCACAAGTCCGCCACCTCAACAGGCAAAAGATGACGTTTGGAAGGTGCTCATGTACCACTGATGGCTTTGTGATAGTTATTCTAGAGATATATTGTGTGCACTCTATTTTGATGCGCACATGGGAGAGGAACTCTCTCTTTTTAGGGTTTGTTTTGATTCGCAACGTCTGAGATCACTCAAGTTTTATTACTCAATGTTTCCACCATTTTTTCTCGATCACCTTCTCCAAACGGGAACAGAATCGAGAGCATACCTTCTCAATGTATGAGTCAGTCATAGAGTTTCATGCCTTGGAAATGGAAGCTTTCAGGGCGCCAACACTGGGATGTGAACGTTCACAGGCCCTACCCTGAACACAAGTGCCCATACTGAGTAATCCGAAGGATTCAAGTCCGGGCTGCTAGGTGTCCAAATGTCCTTTGGGAATAATTCTAAGTTTTTCTTCTGCAATGCTTGAGTGGGGCTATTCATAAACTACGTAGACTTTTTTGGGAGGAGGGGGGGTTTGACCATAGTCTACGCTCATTTCAAAAATATAAAAAAAATGTATGGAGAAAAGTAAACGAGGGGTAGGGGGGGGGGTTTCTGAGATTTTCAAAAATGAGTTTACGTGGTTTATGCACAAGTCCAGTCCTTTTTGTGGTATGACACGATGCTCCGTCCTGTTGGTAAATGACGTGTTGATGTGTTCCACAGTTGGCCTTAATCCATGGCAGAACGTGGTCCTTCAAAATGTTGAAATAGATGATGGTATGCTTCTTTTCTAATGCTGTCACAAAATGTTTCGAGCGCTCAAGCCGTAGTTGTTTGGTTCGGTCCTTTTCAAGGTGGCGCTTTACTCTTGCCCTGGACGAACATTTCAAGTCATCTTTGACCAACCGTTGCATGGTAGTTTTTGAAATATCGGCTTCCTTAACCAATTTCCGGATCGATCTGATAGGATTTCGCCTCACTTTGTCTCTCACTGATCTGATGACCGTCGGTGTGCGAGCGGACCATGGACGGCCACTTCCCGGCTTCCGTGGACGTGCTTCATCATGGAGTGATACGGTAAACGGTACCCAAGAAACAATTTTGGTTATATAAGGGCTCTGAAGACCATGATTTAGCCTTTAACTGTGCTTTAAAACCACAATAAAACTTGAATTGTTACTTGGTTAGCCAGGTGGCATCCCACAATCGTTGCAATTTGTTTTACGGGCTTTTGGGCGAGCTGTTAACTAGTCACAACCTCCTTTGCGTACATTTTTCTCAACTTTGTTACTCGCGAACCACTGTTTTGTTTACATCGTCTCAGAGTATACAGTCAGATGAATAAACCACCATAGACACATATATTGCCTTCAAAATCCCCACATGCCAAATTTGCTCCATTTACTTTATTAGTTCTCGACTTATACATAAATTTCAGCTTCATTTGTATTAAAACCTCCCTTTCTAGAAAAAGGGGGTGTCTGATGTGGAAGACAACGGACGAAGCATAGGCGGAACCAGGCGAACCAGTAGCAGTAGCTGTGGCAGCAGGAAGGAGTAGTATTGTGTACTGTGACTGAGGCTGGAAACCTCGGTCCGGTTACGACATCTGGAACTACAATAGAAACATTTCTTGCCTTCAGAAAATCTCACATGCAAAATTTTGTCCTATTTGCTTGATTAGTTTTCAAGTAATGCAGAAATTTCAGTTTCATTTTGCAAAATGTTGTACCATTCGCTTGATTACACAGAAAAAATAATTAAATTTAACAAGCGCGTAATATATACCCTCGTTTAAATCCAAGCTAAAGGAGGCGTAAACAACGAAATTGTTTGCAACTTTTCATGTGCCATACAACAAAATTGGCAATCTTTCATACAACTGGCTGGATTCAGGCGTTATCTGGCTTAAATTTACATGAAATATCCCATTATATTCTGGCAAATCTAGCATTCCCCTTTATGTGCATTAGATAACGCAGAAAATTCAATGTTTCTTTTTATCTGTGTAGTTCTCAAGTTATGCAGAATGTTGTGTTTCATTTGTATGAAAGAATCTCCTTATGGAGAGGGGAGGGATCTCGAACCACCATTAAACATTCCTTACTTCCAGAAAATTTTAGAAAATTTGGTTCCATTTGTTCTATTATTTCTTGAGTTATGCAGAAATTTCTGTTTCATTTGTATGGGAGTCTCCCCTTTTAGAGAAGGCAGGGGTTTCTAACTATCAAATGAACCTTTTCCGGTCCTAGAAACTCCTTCATAAAAAATCACCCCGATCGGTTCAGTAGTTTTCGATTCTATAAGGTTCAGACAGACAGACAGACAGACAGACAGACAGACAGACAAAAATTCATTTTTATACATGGTTATATAGAAGATATATTTCTGTTTGGGTAGTCACGTGAACAGGAACGTATATCTCGATAGCTGATGTTGGTGTTGATGAGCGTTGCATATTTTAATTATTTAATACCAAAGAACAATAAAACAATCTTACAATATCATGCTAATACTGTTCATCTTATCTGCTTTAATTTATTCCAACCAATACTTCGAATGCTAAAATCTTAAAAATATATTTCGAGAAATGAGTAAGTAATGACCGTTCAGTGTTTCAATTTTAAGTGACTGTTGCATTTTCTTAAATTTCCATTGCGAGTATGCTACTCTGCCATCTAACTTGCTAGATTATATCTAAGAATACAGCTATACCTCGATAGTACGTACAATCAGAACAGAAGCTGCTCTTTCTAATAGTCATATGAAATTGGAGATTTAATCGGTAGTTTTAGGCGATTGCGAAGTGAGAAAATTGATGTACGTTAACTATCGAGGTATACCTGTATGTAGTGATAATATAGGAACCGTTAAAGTTTTCTTACTGTGTTTCCAATTTCCCACATGGCTTAATGTATGCGACAAATAAATGGAAAACTGATACTTTTTCTAAACCAGTGCTGGCTGCCAATTGACGAGAATTTTCAACGGTATGTTAGATACAGTAAAGAGAAAATAAAATCACGAAATGGACAAATTTAAGTTGGTAAGCTTGAATTTAAGCCATCTTCTCGGTTTTCTGTCTCGTCATTGCATTGTACCGACTGGCTCTGGTTGTTAAGTTGCTGACTTTCAACTGGTTGACGCCGGAAAGGCGTTGGCTGCCGACTGATGAGAATATACAACGGTAAGTTAAAAAAAAATCCACTAAAACTTACGCTTCACCAGAGAAAATTTAAATGATCATCCTGAAAAGGACGAATTTTGAATGGTGACCATGACCCTTGATTAAATTTAAGCCTTTTTTGAAAGTAGATTATTTCACTTCTCGTCGTTGTGCCATACTAGTAACTTTTCCTTTCAACAAGCTGCTTATAGCCTAATCAGATCATTACTAATATTACTAAACTACTGGAGAGGACTGGCGCATGAACCTAGCAATTAAGCATAGTATTCGAAGGAAATACCAATGCAGAACGCGTAGTTTCTGGAAAGGTAAGCCCTGATCCTCTGGAAAGTAGGGGGTTGATGTTAGCCGCTGCAAGCTAAACCGTTAGAAAATCTAGCCTTTAGTGAAACATTGACCACTTGCATAACTTCGACTCATGCATTTTCGACCTCTTAAATCCTCAATAACCGGATTGCCTTCCCTCTTCCGTTGACCTATGCCTTCCAACAGGACATTTTCATTACTGCATACACTGGCTTGAATCTTGAATAACATTTACCAGCCCCCTTCTCCCCACTCTCCAAACAAAACAACATCAAAAAACGACATGCAACACACATAAAACCGATTTTCATCCTTTCGCAAATCCATCGGAACGTGGCTTCAGTGTCAGAGCAGCAGTGCAGAGGATTTGTTCCAAATGTTCATTTTCTGAACTTCCCGGCGCCCAACTCGACGGTGAACGAATCATAAAACAGCCATCAGCAGCTATGTGCCTTCGTTTTTTATACCCGCTAAAAGTGACTGTCACATTCATGTGTGCGATGGTGTGAGCGATGCAGCATCCGACTGTCCATAAAACCGCCATAGTCAAGTCTGTGCCACGGTCCAGGCAGCCGTCGTTCAGTTGCACAGGCTCCATTCAATTAGAAACACTCGAGAGAGGAGTAACAAATTAAAACAATCCTGTGAGCCTCTGTCGGGGTCGCCGTGGGACAGTTTCTATGGGGACTAGAATTCGGGTGGTTTGTCAGTTGCTTCCCTAGTTCGGTTCGATCAGAGTAGGCAGTGATGGGAGTTTCAGGCTGCTCGATGTGTTCAATGCTTTTGAATAACTGAACACAGAACTGAGTAATACTTTTCGGAACCTACGTTCCGATCTATATGGTTTGGGCAAGGTAACTAGAAATGGAAACGTATATTGGTGTTAATTTCTGAACAAAAACAGTAACTCTACTAGAAGGATTGGGGACTTGTGTGTAACGCACATGACAACATTTGCATTGAGTTTGATTGCCAGTTAAATCAAACGGCTTATCTGGAATCTGGTGGAGCCTCACAGGCGGCGAAACAAATGTGGAACGATCCATGTGTTTGAGCACTGAGAAGACAACAATCTGCTGGTGACTAGTGCAAAAAACTGTCAGCCCGCGAAATGCGAAACACAACTTGCAATGTTCCCACGCCGCGTCATGTCGCTGCAACTGAGGTCAGGTCAGCTATAAACATGTTTACTTCCTACGGGGCGCGGGTCAGTTCATATTGTTCAGAAGTGTGTCATTTGAATTTGAGAGATGTTTGAACGGGTAAAGCGGAAGTTTTTGTACGGTTATATTGAGATCGTGGTTCCGGCTTGGTGTATATGACAGTGCTTGAATGTTAGGCATAATTGGTTGACTATTGGCTATTTAAAACAGCTTATGCTTATTGAGGATCCCAATACACAGCTCGAGAAAGTAATGAGAATTTAGATTCAACATCATGCACATAAATGAAGCGTCATAAAACATGAAAATTTGCATTATACATTGTGTAAACTTCTGGAACATTCCATACATTACCGATAATTTTGTATGCAAAGGCTATTTTCGTGTAAAGTGCTAGAATATTTTCGTGTAAAGTGCTGCTTCGTGAGAAATTAAATACAATTTTACATGCTCTGATATTATCATCACAATTAAATTTCGGTTTTTTTTGTGTTTAGAGATGATTTGGATTGTGGAGAGTAGGCCGTCCTTTTGAGCGAAGAATATAGTTAATTTTTTGGGAAAATTGAAAAATTGTATTTTCGATCGAAATTCACATTAAAAATGTGCCAAAGTGCTCTCCAACGGGTTTTTCTCACTAGTGTTGAACAAATCTTTGCATTTCTTATCATTTCCCCTCTGTCGTGCGTGAATTGATGAGGAGGAGTCGAAAAGAGCTGACGTCTAGGATCACGGTTCTCGGTGGCAGTGAAATGGAGTGCAATTTTTACACTGAAAAACGGTAAAAATTTGGTTGAGAAGATTTCAAGAATAAAATAACGGCCGGAGATGATATTTTCCAGTCCGGTCACAACGTAATAAGGAGTGTATCGAAAATAAGTTATCCACAAACTTTCTTTCAAATTATGTTGAAAACCGATATTTTATTCATAAAAAAAATTTATCCTTTATTGTACGAGGTTGAACTTGAACATAATGAAGACCGGATGAAATTTAAGTTATTCCTTCACAAATGGAAGCCGTTTGAAATGGATCGAATGCTCTTCATCAAGTTCCGGACAAGTGTTGCATCGCATTTTTTGGACGCGTGTGCCCAATTTTTTTGAACTCCTGCATGTTCCCAGCTGCCTTACCAGTCTTCTTGAAGACCATCATCACGATTGCCCAGTAACGTTCGATGGGTCGAAGCTGAGGGCAATTTGGTGGATTGATATTTTTCTCAACGAAAACTATACCCTTTTCCGCAAGCCAATTGAGTGTGGTTTTGGCATAATGAGCCGACGCTAAATCCGGCCAAAACAGTGGAGGTGTACTATGCTTCTTATATAAAAGCAACAATCTCTTCTGGAGACACTCAGATCGATCGATTTCCGCATTTATAGTTCCGGTAGTGTAAAAAATGGTTGACTTCAAACCACAAGAACATATTGCTTGCCATACCAGTACCTTTTGACCGAATTTCTCCACTTCAATCGACCTGTCCGCATCGCTCACATCCTCCCCAACGACGGCAGTAAAGTATTGTGGTCCTGGAGGGGTTTTTGAGTCCTCCTTTAAATAGGTCTCATCGTCCATCAAAACGCATGCATCCGGACGCTGCAAAAGACGCGAATACAATTTCCGGGCCCTTGTTGCTGCTCGCTTCTTCTGTTCTGCTCTTTGTTTCGAGATTTTCTGCTTCTTGTAGGTCTTCAGGTGGTTTCGCCTCTTGATACGCTGGATCAGTCCGACACTCGTTCCTGCTTTTTTGGCCAAATCACGTATTGACATTGATTTGTTCTTCATGATTAGAGATACCACTTTCTGCTCCAGTTTCGGGTTGGAAGAACCGGGTTTTCTGCCTCTTCCTGGTAGCTCATCCAAAGATAGTGTTCCCCAAACTTATTAATGATGGTTTTAACACTCGCATGATGAATTCCAAACCGCTTCGCAAATTTTCGCATAGTAATACCCTTCTCACTTAGCCATGTGTCCAGAACCTTAATTTTCACTTCCTTTTCAATACGCGACATTTTGAAAACGCAGAATTTGAACCGCACAAACAAGTAAACAAAAGAAAGCTGACAGTCAAACGCACAGCATGCAGTGATCAGAGCATAAAAAACCATCACAAATACATGCGTACAACGCAAATGTATGTGGATAGCTTATATTCGATACACTCCTTAGCAGTGGAAAAAGGGAATTGTAAAAAGTGTCCATTCTTGCGTCTGCTGTCTGGTCGTTCAAAATGAACGGCATGAATGGCTGCTGCCACCTGTATCGAACCTGAGCTGGCGATTGCTACGAGAAAGAATATTGACGACGAAAAATCTGAGCAGAAATAAAGTGCCAATATCTAGAACTACATTTTAGAGGAAAATACCAAAACCGTGCCAAAGTGAATTTCGATTCGGTGTGCAGGCTTAGTTTGTAAATTAATCGGTGCAAGAAGAGTTTATTAGATGCAGATACCGGAAGGAATCCGACACGACGGCGACGACCGGCTTGATAATGACGAGTGCCAACTGCAGCAGCTGCGGGTCCAGCTGGACTTGGCCGAGATCTACGAGTTCGATTAGAGCTGGTTTGCAAAGCAACAAATAATTTATTTCTACCAAATTTTGAAGACAATATCGAATATCCTGTTTTATTTTATTTTGTCTATTTTGTTTTGCTTTGTTTACCTCTTTTCAGTCACATTGGAGCGGCCCTTTGCTTTTGGCGAAGAGTGCTGAAAGTATGTATTCAGTGTATCGTTAACCAAAACGAACCCTGCTGCTAACCTTTCTCCAACTATCCAACATCCCAGTGATTTCTCATAGAAGTGCAGAGGATTTCCTCCAAAGCGAGTATCATGTCAACACGTTCCTGCCCATTACCTGCTTGACCAGCATTCGGGCATGGCCGGCGCCGGTATTGCTTTATAATGGGTCACCAGCTTTTACACATTGAAGATGTATGTTAGTCCCAAACATCATCTGTTGGTTCTTTGTGTAAATACAGTTGATCTCGCAAAATCGGAATTGCATCCGTGGGCGGTCAATCATGCTCATGCTCATGCTCATGTAGAATTCATTTGGATCACTCAATCTTCAAATAATCAGATCAGACACTCAGCACATTGCATTTATATAACGTTCATCCAACCATCCATCTAACGTTATAGATATTGATGAACAGTCATCCACTGCTTGCTATGCTTGTTTTAACGATAAATTCTAAACAGATAAAGAGAAACATGTAACTACTTGTAAGAAACATGTTTACTACACAGGAAAAATAATATGAATTTTAACAGACGCGTAAAATTTGCTTTCGTTTAATTTCAACCAAATCACGATGATGCAGTCTTTAATACAGGGTGCGGCAGAAAATAATGCGAAAATGTTCAAACTTGAGTATTTATTTATTTATTTATTTATTTATTATTTTATACTTCATCTGACTATCCGTCTTAATGAATATTGAATATTGATGGGGAAAAGCCTGTGAGCAAGGCGCAAAAACCCCATATCTTCTAATTACATATACATGGAGAACACAAAACTTCTTAAAAGCATACATAACACAAAATAAATTAATAACATGAAAATTCTAATTCGTGGTCTAGTAATAAAAGTAATTATCCTCAGCACATAAGTCAGGTCTCGTCAAGTCCTCGTCGAACATCCGGCAAAAATTCCGAAAGTCATCGCTTAAATGTTTCAACAGATGCATTGAAGTCGAACAGCAAGTACACCTGGTTGAATGTAGCTGACATAAAGCGGATGGGATCGTGCTGACCATACAAAGCATTGCGAGATTCAAGCATCAAGAAATCACGTTGGCGAAGTATTCGTTCTGGGGCGTATATATTCAGCTGCTCAAGGATCCTCGGTGAGTCCATATCGCCAAAAAGAATCTTGGCTACAAAAACAGATTGCGCAGTACTTCTCCTTTTTTCCAAGGTTTCTATGCCTAGCAATCTGCATCGGTCCTCGTAGTGCGGTAAATTGAGCGGATTTTGCCATGGGAGATCCCGCAGAGCATACCTGACGAATTTCCGTTGGATTGATTCAATCCTAGCAATCCAGATCGATTGATAGGGACACCAAACCACAGCATTGGATTCCAGGATCGACCGCACAAGAGCACAATAAAGGGATCGAAAGCATAGGGGTCACGAAATTCATTTGCTATTTTGAAGATGAATCCCAGCTGTCGGTTTGATCTGGAGATAATATCGTCATAGTGTGATCGAAAGGTAAGAGCTGGGTCAAGGATAACTCCCAAATCCCGTACTTGACGAACATGTTCTAAAGGCTGACCGTCGATGATGTAATCAAAAACAATAGGCTCATGTTTTCTGTGGAACGAGATGACGTTGCACTTGTGAATGCTTAGTGTAAGCATGTTTCTAGAACACCATTCAGCAAAACAGTTCACATAATGTTGTAGTGTAAGGCAGTCTTGAACGTTTGTCACAACCATATAAATTTTTACGTCGTCAGCATAAAATAATCGGCAAGCTGGTGGCAGCACTGAAGAGAGTTCATTGATGAAAATGTTAAACAGTAGAGGCCCCAGGTTGCTTCCTTGTGGCACACCTGATAAATTAGTAAACGGTTCAGAGGATTTATTTCCAATCTTAACAATCAGTTTCCGATCTGCTAGATATGATCTGAACCAGCTGGTCAATGATGATGCGATACCTAATCTATCCAGTCGTTTGAGCAAAATCTCATGATCAACACGATCAAAAGCAGATTTCAGGTCGGTATATACAACGTCCACTTGTGTTCCATGATCCATTGCGCGCACGCAGAAAGAAGTAAATTGGACGAGATTCGTAGATGTTGATCTCTTGGGATAAAAACCATGTTGATCCAAAGAAATGTGGTTCTTACAGGAAGCAAACAGCATATCATTAATGATGATTTCAAATACCTTGGAGCAGGTGCACAGCGACGTTATTCCACGATAATTCTCGATGTTTCGTTTATCACCTTTTTTATGCACAGGGAACATGATGGAGAATTTCCAGCTAGAGGGAAATCTTTGCTGCTGCAAAGAGGTGTTGAACAACAGTGTCAAAGGATGAGTCAGAGCATCACAACATCTCTTCAAAATGCATGAAGGGATACCATCATGGCTAGGTGAGGAGGAATATTTCAGTTTGTTGATGGCAGCTACAACGTTCTGAGGAGTGACCTGGACATTTCCTAGTGAGCAGACATCGCGCGGTGTTTCTATACATGCATTTTCGACTTGAGCAGGAGATGACGTGGTGTCATTGAAAGCAGACTTGAAGTGTTCAGCAAACAGATTGCACTTATCGGATGCAGTACTGGCGAGATCGTTACGTAGAAACATCTCAACTGGTAATCCATTATCCTTACGTTTGGAGTTCACGAATTTCCAGAAACTTTTAGGATTTTTCTAAGTTTCTCTTGCATACGTAGAGTATAACGTTTGTACAAGAAGCAGTTGTAAGTCCGATATCTGCTACTTGCTCGATTGAAAGCCTGCTTAGCGAGTGGGCAACGAACTCTACAGTAATTTCGAAGTGCTCTCGATCTCATACGCTTTAAATGTCGCAGGTGTGTATTCCCCAAGCCGGTTTTTGATTAGGTCTCCGCATAGGGACATAATCAGCGATAATGGTATGCATTATGCGAGTGAAACAACCAACAGCGTCATCAACATTTTCCATGGATTCCAAATTGGACCAGTCCGTACAAAAAAGTGCTTCTAGCATTCCTTCAAAGTCTGCTCTGCAGAAATCAAAACTCGGTTCATCAAAAACATCTTCAAAATCGATACCTCGAGATACGTTGACTTCGACTATAAATGGAGGATGATCGGCGTCGAGAAGTGATAAAGGTTCCGCAGCAGCAGATAACGTGCATCGCTCGAGTGTCATCTCACATGCCAAAGCTAAATCCAAATAGCGACCGTTTCGGTTGCTGATTGTGTTGATTTGAGTTAAGTTATAAAAACTGAAGCCATCAAGTAACGCAGCACAAGCAACAGAGATGTGCGACTGCAAGGCATCTACAGTAGGATGACCGTTCCTCGAAGAGTCCCAAATTAGGCCAGACTGATTGTAATCACCAAGAAGAAGAAAGTGATCGTTGGCCCCAACGTTCGAGATAACTGCTCCAATAGAATCAATATGGTTTGCTATGCTGCTTAAATCAGCTTTTCGGTTAGGTGGAAGATATATAACTCCGATGCTAACGGAACAGTTAGGTAATTTCAACTTTACCCAAAGCTGCTCGAGTGAAACATTGACAGGAGTTGGATCAATGCAGCAATTCAGATCGGCTGATACAGCAATCAGTACACCACCGCCACGAGACTTTTGGCTGTTTGTTTGGCTGCGGTCGTTTCTGAAGACGGTATAGGCATTGCCAAATAATTGCGATGAAAATATTTGCTCATTTAACCATGTCTCAGTAAATACGATGACATCATACTGTGATTCAGAGGTATTGGGTTAATTCATGTAGCTAGTGACTAATTTCTGTCGAAAGTGTATCTGCTCATGTTTACTTTCAAGTGCTGCATCCAAACATTCTATTTGTTTTATTGCAAATTCGTCAAAATGTTCGCGAAAGAAGTGATCACCAGTTTGTTGCTCGCCCAGAAGAAGCTGAAAGAGATTGCCAAGGGGGCGCCATTTGGCAACAGTTTACCGCATAAAAAGTATCTGCAGGATGGTCCTAAGCAGCGGAAGCCGGGAAGCGGACGACCGCGCTTTGCACTCACGCCGAACGTGATCAAATTGGTCCGTGCAAAAATTGCTCGCAACCCGGTACGTTCCATAAGAAAACTTGCAAAGGAAGCCAATATTTCGGAGAAATCCATGCGGAGAATCATCAAAGAAGATCTGCATGCATCTTCCAGAGCCAGAGTGAAACGCCACTTGAGCTACGAGTGACTCGTTCCAAGAGATTGCTTGCCTTGTTGAACAAGGAAAAAATGATAATCCTGTTCTCCGACCAAAAGCTTTTCAGCATCAATGCTGTGGCCAACAGCCGCACGGACCGATTAATTTCACCGGAGAAAATGGAGAACGTTCCGGAAAAAGTAAAATTCAAATTTCAAACCAAA
Organism: Aedes japonicus; assembly: GCA_034211315.2. Lineage (NCBI taxonomy): Eukaryota > Metazoa > Arthropoda > Insecta > Diptera > Culicidae > Aedes > Aedes japonicus. The sequence goes on from JASCZW010014435.1 coordinate 12,546, forward strand.
CATCCGGCTGGTGTTATGATGTTTGGCTTGGTGGCGTTTAAAAATGCCGCCAGTTTTCATTGATGCTGGAGTTAAAATCAATACCGAAGTGTATATCGGTATTTTAAAGGACCAAGTGCTTCCCTGGGTGAAGGTCAACTTCTCCGAGGACCAAACCGTTGTCCTACAGCCGGGTGGAGCGCTGTGTCACACTTCCAATCGAACCCAACAATGGTTGAACGATAACAGGAAGTTTTGGCCGAAGGATTTGTGGCCCCCTAGCAGTCTAGATCTTAATCCGTTGTTGAAGCACGAGCCTGCAAAACATCACACCCTAGTGTGAAAACCCTGAAGTCAACTAAAACACGCACATGGCAGTCAATGTCGGAGGACTACGTCCGAAAGGCATGCTCTGGCTTCCGGCGTCGGCTCGAGGATGTTATTAATAAAAATGGAGGACACATTGAATAAATTTGTTAAGGAGGACTTTATGAAGATAACTAGAAAATGTTGATATTATTGCTTGGATTTTTTGAATATGGGATTTGAAAGAGAAAAGAACAAATTTTCGAATTATTTTCTGCCGCACCCTGTACAGCAAGAGCGCTCACATTTTGATACTCTTCTTAAAGGGTGTTTCGATCAACACTTGGTCCAACAGTAATGACTGTGAGTTAATGAAAGTTTTTATTAATTAGTCAAATTATCTTTCTTTTTCAAGTTCTGTGAATACAGAATACAGGAAAAATATTCAGCTAAGCTTCCCTTTTACCGTATGCAAATTGCCGGGTCTTTCGTTTAACTCCTACCATAAGTTTTTGTACAGTCTCCTTGTCCACTTTATTCGCCGCAGAACGCCAGTTTGCCATGAACTGTTTCTCTCTCACAACAGCTTTTTGAGTCTTCTGGAGGTTCCGCTTGACGATAGCCCAATATTGTTCGATTGGGCGGAGCTCTGGTGTGTTGGGAGGGTTCTTGTCCTTGGGCACCACTTGAACGTTATTGGCAGCATACCAGTCCATGGCCTTTTTTCCATAATGGCAAGATGCAAAGTCCGGCAAAATAGAACGGAACAATTGTGTCACTTCAAGAAAGACAGTAAACGTTTTTGTAGGCACTCGCTCAGATAAATTTCCTGGTTGACGGTTCTGGTCGCAATGTAAACGTTGCTCTTTTAGCCTCAGGTACAGATGGTCTGCCACACCAGATATTTCTTCGCGAACTTTGACAGTTTAATGTACTTGAAAATATCTGTCACTCCCCGTCCGGTTGCCGTATAAAATTCCTTCCCAGGAAGCTTTTTAAAGTCCGCCTTGACGTTAGTTTCATCGTCCTGTACCACGCAATCAAAGTTCGTCAGCATGGTCATGTACAAATTTTGCGATCGTGCATTGGCCGGCGTGTTTTATTTATCGTCGTGATTTGGAGTCACCACTTTCTTGTTAGTCGACAGTCCAACTCGTTACCTACAGATCCAGCTTTCCTGGCTGTCGACAAACGTTCACCGAACACTTTTAAAACGTTGGCCACAGTTGATTTAGCCACATTCAACAATTTCGCCAACTTGGCGTGAGAGTAGTTTGTATTTTCGCCATGCATGGGCAAAATTTTGAGGCGTTGCTTCTCTTCCTTCGACGACATTTTGTTAACTGAAGTGCTAATCTCAAAATCAAAATAAAGGCATGATGCTACACGCACACATATTCAAAATGAGGGGTATGCAACATTTTTTAAGGACGATGAAAGGAAATGCGTGAAGTTTAACGTGACCAAATTTTGATCGAAATACCCTTTAATCAATATCTTCTATGGATGATGATATTTGTATCTCTAGGATAATGCGGTGATCACATGTTTTTGTTTGTGATGTAATTAGTTCTCTTTCACCACCCATACTTATATTCTCGGGCATTCTTCTCCTTTCGGAATGCGAGTAATGGCGGTATAACCATAAGGCATATGGGGCTAGGACTATAGTTAATGCTAAGACCAAACCGCTTGAAGAAAAAATTGGCATCAATTAACCTTCTTAGACTAGATGCTCCCAACGACTTATTTAAATATGTTTTTGTTCTATATTTTGAACAGGGTTTTCTGTTTAGCTATTCTTTTAAACTTTTCATTTCCTTTTTCGTTTGATATAAGGAGTGTATCGAATAAAAGCTATCCACATACATTTGCGTTGTACGCATGTATTTGTGATGGTATGTTATGCTCTGAACACTGCATGCTGAGCGTTTGACTGTCAGCTTTCTTTTGTTTACTTGTTTGTGCGTTTCAAATTATGCGTTTTCAAAATGTCGCGTATTGAAAAGGAAGTGAAAATGAAGGTTCTGGACACATGGCTAAGTGAGAAGGGTATTACTATGCGAAAATTGCCGGAGCGGTTTGGAATTCATCATGCGAGTGTTAAAACCATCATTAATAAGTTGGATATTCTTTGGATGAGCTACCAGGAAGAGGTAGAAAACCCGGTTCTTCCAACCCGAAACTGGAGCAGAAAGTGGTAGCTCTAATCATGAAGAACAATACGTGATTTGGCCAAAAAAGCAGGAACGAGTGTCGGAATGATCGAGCGTATCAAGAGGCGAAACCACCTGAAGACCTACAAGAAGCAGAAAATCTCGAAACAAAGTGCAGAACAGAAGAAGCGAGCAGCAACAAGGGCCCGGAAATCGTATTCGCGTCTTTTGCAGCGTCCGGATCCATGTGTTTTGATGGACGATGAGACCTATGTAAAGAAGGACTCAAAACCCCTTCCAGGTCCACAATACTTTACTGCCGTAGTTGGGGAGCACGTGAGCGATGCGGACAGGTCGATTCAAGTGGAGAAATTCGGTCGAAAGTTACTGGTATGGCAAGCAATATGTTCCTGTGGTTTGAACCATTTTTTACACTACCGGAACTCAACCATTTTTTACACTACCGGAACTATAAATGCGGAAATCGATCGATCTGAGTGTCTCCAGAAGAGATTGTTGCCTTTATATAAGAAGCATAGTACACCTCCACTGTTTTGGCCGGATTTTGCGTCGGCTCACTATGCCAAAACCACTCTCAATTGGCTTGCGGAAAAGGGTATAGATTTCGTTGAGAAAAATATAAATCCACCAAATTGCCCTCAGCTTCGACCAATCGAACGTTACTGGGCCTTCGTGAAGAGGGTCTTCAAGAAGACTGGTAAGGCAACTGGGAACATGCAGGAGTTCAAAAAAATTTGGGCTCAAGCGTCCAAAAAATGCGATGCAACACTTGTTCGGAACTTGATGAAGAGCATTCGATCCAAAGTTCGAAAATTCGTGAAGGAATAACTTAAATTTCATCCGGTCTTCATTATGTTCAAGTTTAACCTCGTACAATAAAGGATCATTTTTTTGTATAAATAAAATATCGGTTTTCATCATAATTTGAAAGAAAGTTTGTGGATTGCTTATTTTCGATACACTCCTTATATTGAAGGCTGCATTGGTTACCAAATTCTCCCTACCTCCCTACCGCTTGTATGGACGTGGGCAGGTGTTCTATTGAGGAGTATCTTTTTGGAGATTATTGCGTGAAGAAACGTATCAGCAACTGGTTCCGTTTCATAGTGACATGCTCAGCCTCCACAGACAATTCCTGGTCGTAGCTGCATCCACGAGCTGTGTAAATGTCAATGCTAATGCTTCCTTTGTATGGTTTGAAGCATTGTGTACTGTTCAAGTACAATTTTCATTTGAAATTAAGCGAGATTTGGCATTATATTTACTATTTAGATGCTTGAAAACGATTTGTTTTTCGGTTTTACCCATGCTAGCAAAAGTAAAGGGTGTCCAAAATCAAATTGCATCATGGAAAAACGCTGAAGAAAATTACCCATAGAGTATTTTTTTAACGTCAATGCGGGCTTCCGACAGTTTTCGGGGCACAAGTTTGATGTTCCGGAGAAAGTAAGGAAGCAGAAACTTTCAAGGTTTGCCAAGAAATACATAATTTGGCAGGTGATTTGCTCATGTGGAAAACGGAGTGCACCGTTCGTGACTACCGGGACTGTAAACGAGGAGATCTACCTCAAGGAGTGTCTTCAGAAGCGTATGCTTCCTCTGTTGAAGCAACACGAGGGCTTTACGATCTTCTGTCCGGATCTAGCTTCGTGCCATTATTCAAATGTTGTCCTGGAGTGATATGAAACCAACGGGGTCCCTTTCATACCCAAGAAAATAAACTCCCCCTTCCCCTTGACGCACTAGAACTCAGGCGCATCGAAAAAGAATGGGCTATTATGAACAGAGATGCCAGATATATTTTTCAAATGTCTATGATGAAAATTTGAAATGTCTGGGAATGTTTGTTAAAGGCTTTTTTTTACAAAATTAGACTTCTTTCAACGAAAAGATTCTAAATGTGTGATTATGTAAACATTTCTGCATCTATTTCTTAGATTGTATGCAACCTTACTCTATTGTTTCATATCTTTTATTTGACACAAGCTTGAAGCATTCGCATATTTTGTATAGTTTTCTCAGTTTTGTTTTCATTTGATAAATTCAAATGATTTGTTTTTCGTTCAACAATAACCATTAAATTAAAATCAATAACAGAGTCCATTTTCAGTTACATAAATTATAAAGTTGATTTTTTTTATATATTTTTTTCAAAAAACACTGCAATGACACTAAAAATGATTTTTATTGTAGATAAAGTCAAGGGGCTGTCATTTTCGATTAAAACTTTTGTGTTTCATTCGTATGGGAGCCCCCCATTTCAGGGAAGGGAGGGGTCTCTTCCTAACATTAGAATCTTCCCCACCCCCAAAAACCCCTCCATATAAAATTTCACGCTGAGTCAGTAGTTTTCGAGTCTATAAGATTCAGACAGGCAGACAGGCAGACAGCAATTTATTTTTATCTATATATATTCTCTGAACTTTGGAAGCATTCTCGAAAACTTCGTGGATATATTGATTCACTTTTTGAATTTTTTATATACTTCTCAGCTTAACTTCAGGGAAATTTTCTCACTGATCAAATCTTCCAAACGAGGTGAGATGGAAGGTAAGGAATTGTTATTCCAGCATGAGTGTATGTTCTCATAGTATGATGAGAACGGTTGGGCAGATGGTGTGTACCATATTTCAATATGGTGTTATGAGTGATGAATATCATTATTTGAATGGAATGATTTTTGTATAGACTGCTTCTTTGGTTAATCAGTGATTATCTCTTGAATTTCAGGGAAACTCTCTCCTGATGTTCTGTAAGGCTCTTTGCTAAAATTCTGGGGAGCTTCCTCCTGACCTTCAGGCAAAATTCCTCATGAACTTCTTGGCAGTCACTCCTAATTTTCTTCGAAATTTACATCTAAGAACCCAGCCTTACCTTCCAGAAACATTTGTGTTTCTTTTCTTCAACTTCCGACATGTTCTCTTCTGAACGTCAGGGGAGTATTTTCCTGAACTTTGGGGAAGTAGCCTCTTGAATTTCTGAGAAATTCCTGCGTGAACTACTAGAAAATTCCCCTTATACTTCTGAAAAGTTTCTTCCTGATTTTATCAAAAGTATCTAGCTGAACTTCTGGGATTGCCTGAACTTCAAGAAGTTTTCATTTTGAAATGCAGGAATGTTCGATTTGGAACTTTAGTAAAGCTCTCTAGCGCGGTTGGGTAGTTTCAACTAAACTTTTGGTCTTATCGGAATTTCTTGAGAAGACCTCTTGTAAACTTCTGAGGAGTTCTTTACTGATTTTTTTGAAAATTCCTTCTTGATCCCACAGGTGGTGCCCTCTCTGATAAGTTTTTTCTTGAGCTTATTCTTTCCAAACTTCTGATTGGTCCATTCTGAACTGCGAGGAAAATTTTATTGAAGCATTGGGAAAGCCGTTTCCAAAATTTTTAGGAAAATTCCCATAAATTTGTTCTTGAAGTTTCTTCCTGGACTTCTGAAGAGGTCCTCTTCTGAAATTTTGAAAAGTTTTTTCCAGAACTTTGGGGAAGTTTCTCCCGCAACTATTGAGAAATTTGTGTTCAAACTTGAAGGAAGCACCCTCAATGCTCCTGGAAAGTTTCATTTTTTTCTCTCTAAAGAATTTTGAGAAATCCTTATTTTAAAATTTTAAAATGATCTCCTCTCAGCTTTGGAAAAGCTGCGTAGCACTTCTGGGAAAGTCCAACTAACCTTTTGAGAACTTTTTTCTGGAACTTCTGGGAAGCTATTTCCCGAACTTCAGAGAAGTTCTTTCCTCAACTTCTATGAAGCATCGTCCTGAGAATTTTTTTTTCCTGATTTTTTAAGAAATTATAGGTAGTTCCCGTCCGAAATTTAGGGAAGTTTTTTTCTGAATTTCTGGGAAGTTGGAACTTGAATTTCTGGAAAGAACTACAACACCTTTTGAAAAGTTCCAAACTTCAAAGAAGTCCTCTTCCCTACACTTCTACCTGAAGCTCTGGAAAGTCCTCTCCTGATTCTTGGGGAAGTTCTGTCCTAAAATTCTGGTTAGTATGATCTTGAACTTCGGTAATGTTCGGTCCTGAATTTTTGAAGGTTTTTTTTGCTTGAACTGCTTGCTCTCAATACTTCTGAGAAGTTTCTAGCTGACACATTTTTTTTTTTCAAGGAAGTCTCTTCCTGAACTTCTGAAAATTATATTCGCGAAGCTCTGGGAAGTCGTCTTCTTAACTTTCCAGGATGTGCACTAAATTCTGGGTCGTTTTTTTCTATACTTCTAGAAATCTGCGACTGATTAGGCGGTATATTTTCAAATTCATAGTGCAAATGTACTAAAATTATGCATTTAGTAGTACTTTGGAAAAAAAAATCAGAGTTTTGAGATTTATTTCAATAGCTCATAACTTTCATTGTTGTTCTGTTTCCGAGTGGCAACCGACTGAGCTTTATAGCAAATGTTAGGATCACAAAAGTAATGGTATGTAATTCAAATCGAGTGCAGACAATAAAACAACCTCTCAGTGACAATATGGCATACATTATCAATACTTGTTGATGTGTATTATACTATTTGAAAACAATAACATATTTTATATTTCTTCCATTCTATATTGTTTACCTCTATGCGGTTTGTATTTATGGTTAAGTTAATAGATAGAGTTGATTGCTTCTTGATTAAAATACTCAGCAACCCCTTTTTTACGGTAAATTTTTCAAATATGATTTGTATTGTTGTGAACCTTGATTTTCGTTGAGACTTAATGGCAAAGGACCAATATTACCAACGTTTTGACAGTAATTTTTCGCATGGGATTGTACACTACCACAGGGACTCCATGTTATCCTCGCAAAGGGCCTATACGATACTTATCTCCGGGCCCATTGTGTTTTCAAGTGGCCCAACGCTTTCGTTTTTTTCATGGATTTCTACTAAAGTCTGCAATAAACATGAAAAGTCTGCAAATTTACAGACATGTCTGTGAATATGACATCCCTGATTGTGAATCAGGCACTACGAAAGCGTTCCAAGAAGGTCAAATCTAAGGAAAGTATGAAGAAAAGGTGGGTTTCCGGACAGAAGAAGCTGCAGCCAGATGTTGTACAGAACCTAATGAGTGAAGTTAAGCGTAAAGTGTGAGCGCACGGTTATGGTTTTGAAGTTGAATAATGAAAAAAGAATATACCAAAAGCTTAATGATGGGTTACATTTTATTATCTGAAAGATGAAAAAGGATCCGTCAATTGGGTAATTTTCTTCACCGGTTTTTACGTGATGCAATTTGATGAGGGACACCATTTAAACGAGGAAAGACTGGCCTTCAAATTACAACCTGGAAAGAGGGTGCGACCAACCTCCGGATCTCACAAGTTGTTCACTTGTCATATGATCACAAAAGACTGCCAGCTGAAACATATAATGAAAAAAATAATGAGTTTTAACTGACGTTTAAAATTTACCCTTGTTTAATCACAAGCCAAAGCAATCGTAAACACCGACATTGTTTGCAATCTGTCTTAAAACAGATCTGATTTCAACTATATCTGGCTGGAATTTGCATGATATATCACATTAACATATGCAAAATTTGGAATTCCTTTCATGTGCAATAGATAACGCCGATGTTTCTTTCAAACAGTGTATGGTTGTTGTCAATTATCCAATGGCTTAAGTGCGAGGGTGCAACTGAAGATCGTGTGCCTGTAGGTCAAATTATATACTTTCCATTCTCATTTAATTAATTATATCAGCACAATGTGAGATCACCTTTTCATTCCAAAGCCATGGCATGGAGCAGCATGACAAGTATTAAAGGCTTAGTTTATTTTCAGAATTTCAGCATAACATTAACACTTAAATTGCACTTGTGAACATCAACTACTTTACCCATAGAGGCAGATTGACTTCCAATTATAAGCAGTAAAGGGGGCGACCCCGGCGTAATGCGTAACATCCATACCTCTCACGACCAAGTAACGAGTTCCAATCTATCTTCTGTGCAAGCTACAAAAATACCCAAAAGGCTGAAAATCTCGATATTCAGAAATAAAAATTATAATAATATTAACAGTAAAGAAATATATATAGTTATTTTTGTTCAGTGGTATTAGAGGTAGATAATCCATTTATTTCGGAAATTATCAAACCGGGCTCTTCGATCACTCAAATTGCTGTCTTTGAAAATGATTAATTCAAATGAAATTTAGTCCAACATAAGAAGCCTCAAGTATGAATTAGTCAAAAACAAAATTATATGGAAGAAACAACATGCAACTGAAAATGAACCATGTTTGAATTGAACAGTTCATTGTTGGCCCAACGTGTCTCGAGGTGTGTAGAATATTGCACAACCGATGGGAAGCGGGCTTTTCAAGACTTCCTTTAGCAAAAACACTGTTGCGGTTTCCACCACTGATGAGTCTCGAAATGTGCCGTTGATTTAATTCAATCAAAAGCTTCATAATGTACTCGACATGACTTGATGCATAATTTGCCATGAATACTTCCACTGTATCTTCACTCGCTTGTCGCTTGCATAAGCTACCAGTAGTGACGGACGAAGGCTCCCCAGAGTGCGTTTATGCTGATGAGTTTTAATTAAGAACGTGTGGAATGTGATGTCCAGTGCTGTGGAGTCCGCTGCCACCATCATCTCATCGGTTAGATTCATTGTGTTTGTGGTTTCTTCTTTTTATAGCACATATGCAAATGTCCCATCACCATCATCATCATCATCATCGCCGCCGTTACTGGCATGTAACGGCTTTAGCTCGAAGGCAATTTCACATAGGATAGTACACGATAGCAGCGGCTATGGCAGTGACGGCGGACTGACAATATGAATTCACATGACCGCATCACTTGGCCCTGAAGTCGTGGCGACCCTCTTCTTACTATATGGCTCTGCTACCCCAAAGAATCCAATATAGTCCCCCCTAGAATTCCCTCCCTCACGAAATTCCGCCTGTTGCCTGCTGCTGTGGTCGCAGTTGCGGTTCGTGATGCTGCATGAGCGGCCGTTCCTATGGACCTGCATAGCGAGCTTGGTGCGATTGAACTTCACTTTTTCAGGGTTCTTTTTTTATATACATTGCAATGGGTCTGTATCGTGACGATGCACAGTCCAGGGCAGGTAGATAGATGCACGGGCATGAAATAATGCTCACTTCCCTTTGTGGGCTACTTTGCGTTGCCACGGTCCGCTCTCGGTGAGAAATCGCTACACAGTTCAATTGACTATCGATTATTATTACCTGCTGCCCCCGTTATGAGAATTAACTTCAATCCCTGCAACCGCATTGAGTCATAAGTGCTCACTTCCTATTGAGTCACACGACAAGGCAAACGTTGCTTATGAACCCAAGCAACTTTATTGATACAAATAAACTTTTTTTTTTGCATAACTGGATTGGTAGTATCGGTACTGGTAGTATCGGTAACAGAATTCACCACAAATAAGCTATCCACGTACGTTTGCGTTGCACTCACTTATTTGTTATGGATATAATGTGCTCATCACAGCAAGCTGTGCGTTCAACAGTCATCTTTCAATTGTTTACTTGTTTGCATGGGTTAAATTCTTAGTTTCCAAAATGTCACGCACTGGAAATGAAGTGAGTGTTAAGTAATTGGACACGTTTAGAAAAGTGTGCAAGTATTCAAGCATTGGTGAAGTGCTTTGAATTTCATTACTAGAGTGTACAATTATTCATTAAAAAAACATTTGCGAACATTCTTCTGATTAACTGCCAGGAATGGGCAGAAAACCCGTATCCGGATGTCCGGAATCAGGGATTGTTTGAAAAAGGGCTACAGTTTTTGATGTTTTACTTTTTTGGAAAGTGATCTAGTGAAGTGTTTATTTGAATTTTCCTAGTTTTCCACATTACAACCGTTCTACTAATACGCTCGTAAGTGTTTTTTTTTAAATGAATTGAAAAAATCTATGTTTATAATACAGTTACGATACGATACAGTTCATATTCCATACTATGGGTCGTCACAAATTGAA